>VWZN01003143.1:170842-206276 GCA_013396955.1 Regulus satrapa
GGAACAGTAAACATGGGGGATGGGTCCGGGCTGCCCGCGGCCAGGGCTGCGGTCCGGTTGCACTCTGGGATGCACCGAGTGGGGAATTGCTGCGAAGGGAGACTGCATTCTGCCACACGGTAGCTGTCTGTCAGCGTGATTCCCCCCAAACTAGGGGGCCTGGGCCTCTCCTGTCCGGGGCCGGGCGCGGTGGCGGGGCCGGCTCTGGTGGAACAGTAAACATGGGGGATGGGCCCGGGCTGCCCGCGGCCAGGGCTGCGGTCCGGTTGCACTCTGGGATGCACCGAGTGGGGAATTGCTGCGAAGGGAGACTGCATTCTGCCACACGGTAGCTGTCTGTCAGCGTGATTCCCCCAAAACTAGGGGGCCTGGGCCTCCAATCTCTGCGGGTTTTCAGAAAGCAAGTGTTTTCATCTGTGTCCACTCATTAGCCAAGAGACTGCCCTGTCCTGTGTGAACCTTTGATGGAGGACAGTGCCTACCGCAAGCAGCCCAGCCCTGTTGCTGTGTGTGTTGTCACTGCATGGGATTAACGACGTGATAACGTTTTTATTAAATATACGTTTAAATAACGTGTGATCTTCCCCTCCACAAGAACTGATTGTATTGACACTGTAACTCATGACTTTACCTTTGTTTCTCTTCATACAAACGTTTCCTGTGTGATTAGGTCAGGCCCTTGCTGGAGGCTATTTTTAGGATGATTTCAGTCTCTTATTGAAGTGTGCTCCAGACTTTGAAATGTCTTTTGGTGTACAAGGCCAGCAGTACAGGCAGTGTATCAACCAGGCGGTTTGAAACCTGTTTACCCAGTCAGGTGCATGCTGGCGTGATGTAGCTGTAACCTTAGTTTCAAAACCTAACTGGGAAGCCGAGGAGGTGTAAGATCCAAATGCAGTGCTTGAGCTGCTGGTTTTGATGTTATATTTAAAAGACCATTCTAATGGTTGCCTCTGATTTTGGCCAGAGATGAGTCCCTGAGGATTCATCAATATATCCTACAATATACCAGGTGCTTGTGATTGCCAGAGTTGAGGAGGATTTGTTCTTAACTTCTTGTATGGATGACGAAGCAGAAATTCATAAGGATAAACGCTGCCCTTTGATTTTGCATTCAATGTCTGGCTGCTCTTTGAGGTGGAGGCTGCAAGGAAGATCTCTGCAGCTGATGTGTACACATTGAAACCAGCAGCTGTGCCTTGAGGTTGTGTTCTTCAAGTAGGTGCTATATTGGGTGTCATTACTAATTTCTTATCCTTACCCTCCTGCTCTAAGGAGGAAAACATGCACGATCAGCCAGGTGATGTTTTCTGGGGAAATGAGAGTTCTAAGCACCTCTGTGCCTTTAGCAAGGCTCCAGCCAGAGCTTGACAGCTGTTTGTGATGTCTAGGATGCTTCTCCCTCCTGCCTTGGTTTGGAGCTTGCCATGAGGAGGTGGCACAGGCTGGTGCCCTCATTAGTGGCCCGAGAGGCTGGAGGAGCTGCCAGGAGCTGCAGGCCGTGCCGAGATAGTCTGGAACAGGTGCCGCAGCAGTAACTCGCTTTCCTTGGATCTGGAGCAGCTTGAGCAGTTGCAGGCATGTGCCACGGACACGTAACCACGTCTCACACTGTGGCGTAACCCCGGACAGCAAGGAGATTTCTCCAAGATCAGGTTACCAGCCACCCTTTCTGTACACAGCCAATGCCTTGCAGAGATCTGCATTGCTGCAGCAGCTGTGCTTCAGCAGCATGACTGGCTGTCCCAGTACCTGCTGCCTCATTCCTGGATTAATTGCAGCATTAGCTCTATTGCTCTGACAGCACAGCTCGCGCTGCCTTCTGCCTGTTAAAGGCCTGTTGGAGTAGGGGAAAACAATGGCTTTGGCTGAGGTGCAGGTCAGGCCTCTATGACTCCGTTGCATCACTGCTCTCCCTGTTCTTCCCTCCTTTCCTTCTGTCACCATCAGCCTCCCCTCCTGCATCACAGCTCTAGCATCATGTGAGCCATCCCATGGGCAGCACTACGTTTTTAGGAGTGACACTGCTTTTGGGAGCCTTTTCTAACCTACTGGAAGTTCAGAGGCGGCGACTGTCGCTCTCCTGAAAAGCAATGGAGTTTGCTGTGCAGAAGATGGTCCAAGCAGCACTGCAGGGTGTGTGTGGGAGAGGAGTCTCTTGTCCCATGAGCAGGCAGAGATGCTGGGTTTTAGAAGAGGGCAAGCTCTGCGGAAGCACACAGAACAGCTCGGGGGGACTCTGGGCATGGATATTGTACAACTGACACTCTATGTGCTGTACTGGCTTTTACGTTTTCACTTGTGTTCCTGAGCACTTTCTCAGTAAATCTGCAGATCCAGATTCAGGAGGTGGAAATCCCTTCCCAGCAGTGTATTCTTCTTCCCTGTGTACATGTTTAAAATAGTCCATGTAAACCAGTGCAAATTTTCTCCTTCCAGCTTTCAGATGTAGGCCTGGAGACAGAATTTAGTGCCTGGTGCATGATCTTATTGCAATAAAAACTGCAGAGCTGACTGCCCAGCAGCTGAGTGTTTGCCTTAGTTTGTGAGGATGTCTGTGTTGATTCACCCAAGCTCCACTGAACTACATTCCTAACTAGTGACTGATGGCAGTGTTGTTGGCAGGTTTTCAGGCTGTTCGTCTCTTCTGACTAGAGAAGGTCTTGCTTGCAACCCTGAAATTTCAGGTCTTGAACATCTGTTATTACTTGACCATTTTTTGGCCTGATATTGGATGGCTACTCTTGTAGCCAGTGTGGTGAAAGAGTAACTGCTCCAGACTTCCTGCTGTGAAGTTTGAGCAGAGAGTGCCCAGCAGAGCAGTAGAGCTCGAAGAGCTAGTAAAACATGACAGGTGTGTGTGTTGGGAGATGCAACTGGGTATGAGAGTGTTTTAGATAAAGTGCAACTTTGAAAGGGACTCTCTTGGAAGTTACTACAACAGGGGTGTCATGGTTTTCTGTTGTCTTGGGCCTAATTTTTTTTTTCTTCTTTTCTCTCTAAAGCAAAAGCTGGCAGGCTGACAAACAGGCAGCTTACAGGACGGACTCTCTGGCTACTGACCATTTAGCTGGTAAGTTCTTATTTTGGGAGAGCCAAAGATCTTGTTGTTGCTGAGCTTGCTAGTCAGAGTGGCTTTCTGAGTGCCCCCCTAAGTCAGGCACCTAAATAGGTTTCTCATGAAGAGGCAACTTCCTGGGTCCTTTCTGTTTTATCTCTAGGAATACGCAGTCATCGTGGTCTGACTGTCCAGATATTCACATACTCATGTAAAAATTGCACACCATTAATAATTAATAGAGTAATGAGACTGTACTTTAGATTAATTAGAGTTTGCTTTAAAAATTTGTGGTGTCCCCCTTTCCATGCATGACCTGCTTAGGTTACACATCCTCTGCCTTCTTAGGGAGGAGTTCTGGTTTTGGTGACCACTGTGTAGGAGGAAATATCCCCCTAAATTCCTGTCTGTTTCAACAAGGAAATTGGGCAGCCAATGGGTGCTTTTCAAGAGGATGACTGGAAGAGTGCTCACTAACATGTACTTTGTCTTCCTGGACTGCCTGTGAGCATGCTGACTGGTGTTGGGAATACTGTTTCCCCTCCCATCTCTTCCAGTGGCATACCCGGATTGTGTGTGGGTGGGAAGTCGACAATGAGCTCTGTGGCAGTTTTGACCCAGGAGAGCTTTGCTGAACATCGCAGCGGCCTGGCCCAGCAGCAAGTGAAAGGTGAGTTCCTGTGCTGTGCCTCTAGATCCAGACTGCACAGACCTCTTACCCAAGCTCACTCCACGCGAGTTCCCCAGAAGGGGACATTTTCCTTTCCTAAATTAGGGTTTTGCCAGACTCTAGCTTTCCACCCCCAGCAGCACAGTGGTGGTGCTGCACGGGGCAGGGCTGTGAGGAGATGGGCCTGAACACTTCAGAGAGTTCTGGCTGGCAGTGCTCTCAGCCCTGGGATGGGCCACGTGCAGGAGTTGGGTACTGAGCTCCACGAGAGCCTCATGGATCATTGTGCTGGGCTGTCATTTCCACCCTTTGCTCAGCCAGGTGCTGGGGGTGGTCACTAACCATATGAACTGACTCAGTGATGGGTTTTGGCATCAGTTCCCAGCTGTGAACTGCCCCATTTGCTATGGCCCAGTGCACAGCTGAGCTGAACATAATGTACAGGCCTAGAGTCCTGTACATTCCCTAGACTTTGCCCTAAGTATAGTCCTTCTCTGCCTTTTTCCTGGGCTGATGCTCGTCTTATCCCCTTCTGACCTGCACTCTTGCTCTGCTCCATTCACTCCTTTCTGCTCAGCCTGTTTTCCCCTCACTGAGCCCCTCTTGACAGAGTTGGCAATAAGGTGCTGTTTGCTGCCACCATTCACTGGGGTGTTCACTCCCTGCACCTCCTGTGCCATCTCAGACAAGGCTGGGGGTTTGTGGCACCCACAGCAGTCTGTGCCATGCTGGTGTCAGTCGTGCTGCAGACTTGGCAGCCCCATAGGCATAGTTGTAATTGGATTAATAGCAGGGCACAAGCCATTTGCTCTCCCTTGTTAGTGGTGCCTAATTACAATTGCACTGCCTGTGAACGGGGGCATTTCTGTGGGGAAAGTGACTCACTCGCCCTGTTTGCTTTACCCCAGTTACAGCTTTAAACTCTGAAGAAGAGAATGATCCTCCAACCTACAAGGAAGCCTTCCCTCCACTCCCTGAGAAAGCACCATGTTTGGAAGCTGCCCAGGAACCTGCTGGTCCCTGGAGCAAAATTCGACCAATAAAGGCTTCTGTCATCACTCAGGTTGGTGGGAGTGGATTTCTTATCTCCTCTCTTTTCCCCACTCCCAGAAGTAGGTAAGTAGGTGAAGTGAGCATTCCCTGGAGTATGAAATCCTTGGTATGTCTCTTCATTGTGTTTTACCCTGGTACTGCAGCTCAGAGCTAGGACTGCCCTGGAGGGGAGGGATGTGTTGGAAAACTGTCCAAAAAAAAGAGCTCTGCATCCCTGTTCCACAAATAGCTGTGAAAGCAGGCCCAAAGGGGGGGATTGCAGAATTCCTGTAGTGGATGCTAATCCCCCCTTAGGAAGAGTCCTAGTGTGGGGCAGACTGGCTGCTGCAGTGCTCCTGCACTTCCCCGGGCACAGCTGGTAGTTGTGCTGCACAAACCTGGGAGGTCAGCGTGCCACAAAGTCCTGTATGGGCAGGAGAGAGAGAGGAACCGTCAGGCAGTAGCACACTGACAGCTTGCTGTGCTCTTTTCTGTGTCCGTGGCTGAGCAGGTGTTCCACGTGCCGCTGGAGGAGAGGAAATACAAGGACATGAATCAGTTTGGAGAAGGAGAGCAGGCCAAGATCTGCCTTGACATCATGCAGAAGACAGGAGCTCACCTGGAGCTGTCTCTCGCAAAGGACCAGGGCCTTTCCATCATGGTCTCTGGCAAGCTGGAAGCAGTCATGAAGGCTCGGAAGGAGATTGTTGCTCGACTGCAGACTCAGGTGAGGGCAGCTAACTGTTTCTCACTTCATCCTTGCTCTTCCCCAAGACTCCTGAATGTTTTGAGACCCTTGGGTGTGTATGCTTATAAGCCGAAGAGGTGTTATTAGATGACTAATTCAGCTTTGCCATATATTTTCAAAGCATACAATTGGCAATTTGGAATGGAAATGAGGCTTAAAATAGGGTTCAAAGCTAATTACAGGCCATGGTGTTGCGTGAAGGGTGGAGTCTTCAATCTGTGACTTTGTGCTGAGGTGCTGGTGCTGGCAGGGTACAGGCCCCTCACACAAAATTCACACTGTGTGAGAAGGGAACGGTGCTATCTCTGAACTCCTTCAGAGAAGAATGTGGAGGGGATGGGAGAAAGAAAAGTAGAGAAGAGGGAGTTCTGCCAAATGCTGAAAGCTTCAGATCGGGGTTCTGAGTTGTGTAACTTGAGCCCCCTTGGTAAGTAATTGCAAACTCCTTGTTTCAGTTGCTTCTCCTTTCAGTCCCTGCATTTTGATTTCTCACCTTCAGGTTCTTGAGTTCATTATCAAAATGGTAGCTCTCGTTAAGATCCATCACAGCCAGGTGTCATGGTGTGTTTTAAAGTGTAATGTCCAAGCTAGTTAATGCAATAGTTAATACTATGTCTGCTCAGTGCTGTTCAGCCAGTGTGTCATACCCTGCCAGAGGGACAAAAAAGGGACAAACCCTACGTAATGTGCATCTGAAAAAGTAATTTAGGTTGTGCTACCGCAGATCCGTGCCCCACTGTCCTCAAATATCCCTCCTACTTGGCCCCAGGTCTGAAAGGTGTGTCTGTATTGCAACTTTGGCTAGGCTTGGCTGGCATCAGTATGTGGACAGGAAGTTGAAGAGTAACACCGAGTGATCTGGTTTTGATTCGATTTGTTTCTTTTCTCCATTGTCGCTTCAACTGTAAGTGCCTAGTTAGGTAATAGTTACATATTCATTGGTCAAGAACACAGTAGCAATCCTAAGCTCACAGGTCAGTAAAAACCCACTGAAAAGGGAGGAAGTCAGGAATCCCTGTTGCAAGCCATCCCTTTAATGCTAGATTGAGAAAAGTTCTGGAGACCTGTCTTTTTCAAGAGGAGCCGTCTAGAAGCAGTCCCTGAAGCAGCGTGTGCTGCTTTGAAGACACCTTAGCACTCAGTAATGGAAAGCATAAATGAGCTCTCTGCCTGCTGGAATAAGTTTCTGGTGTTGAATTTCAGTTTCCTAGGAGTCAGACTATGTCTTCTTCCTTGTAGCCTTGGCAGCAGATATCAGAGTTCAGATAAACTCTACCCCAGAGCCGTCATCTCTGGTGCTGGGAGACTGTGAGACAGTGGAGCATAGACGGCTCCTCATCTGTGCCTGAAGGCGTTTGCTTATTCAGAGTACTGCTCCTGGGAAAACAGAAGGCTTTTTAGGGAATGGTGGGGTTTAGACTCCTGGAATAGAGGCACCTTAGATCAACTCCTCTGGCATAGTCTCAGTCTTCTCCTAGATGGATATGCTAGAAGGCACTGTGTTTAATCCTCAGTTGTCACACCAAGCAGGTTCTGAAAAGCTTTCCCTGTACAGGCAAGGGCTCTCATAGATGCTTGGCTTTTGTACTGCAGGCTTCAGCAACAGTTGCCATCCCCAAGGAACACCACCGTTTTGTCATTGGAAAGAATGGTGAGAAGCTGCAGGACCTGGAGCTCAAAACTGCAACCAAGATCCAGATCCCCCGCCCAGATGACCCCAGCAACCAGATCAAGATCACTGGCACTAAAGAAGGGATTGAAAAGGCCCGACATGAGATCCTGCTTATCTCTGCTGAGCAGGTACTTCTGTGTCCTGTGATCTGGCTCATGTCAGTAGCTGAACGGCCACTTTGGTTCTCCGTGGCATATTAGATGTTTGTAGCCACCATGGCCACAGCCAGTGGTCTGGACAGAGATGTGTGTGCCATCCCACTGGCTGTTTGAGCGCTGCTTCCAGGTTCTGCACCTTCTGCTTCTCCCTTTTGTCCATCTCTAAAATCAGATACGCGCTTTTCGTATTTCGAAGTCAGCCATATCAGATGCCAGCTGAGATAAAGACAGGAGATTAGAGGTGAATATCATAAATTGTGAACAGCTGTATTTGTAGGTGGAAAAGGGACAGAACCTGCAAACTGGAAAGGGTGCTTGGGCTAGAGTATCACACGAGGCAGCACTGGGAATTCAGCTGTGTGTGGCAGAGATGGTGATATCAGCAGTTTCCACTGAGGGCTGTTGTGGATCCTTCTAGGATAAGCGTGCCGTGGAGCGGCTGGATGTGGAGAAAGTGTACCATCCCTTCATTGCTGGCCCTTACAACAAGCTGGTGAGTGAGCTCATGCAGGAGACGGGGACACGCATCAACATCCCTCCACCCAGCGTTAACAAGACAGAGATAGTCTTCACAGGGGAGAAGGAACAGCTGGCCCAGGCTGTGGCTCGTGTTAAGAAGATCTATGAAGAGAAGGTAAGGATGGTCCCTAGAGCTTCCCATCTTCCCCCCACCTGCTCACAGCCCCTCTTCCCTTCTTCTTTTACTTTTGTGCATCCCTCAGCTGCATACTCCTCGTGTCAGCTCTTGCTCAGCAGCCCTTGCAGTACATGGACCTGGTTCTTACCATTTTCTTGCTCAGCAGAGTGGGACTTGGGGTGATTGTGCCAGGGAGGTGACAGATTTCCAGCTCTTTTGTGTGATGGAAATTAGCAGACAGCAAACAGCTCTCTGGGTGCGTGTTTTCACAGGTGCTGCAAAGGAAGGAGGGAAGTGTGAAGGCTACAGTGTGGCAAACTGACAGTATCAAAATTGTTTCATGAGTAGAAGTTGCTGAAAAGTAAATTTCACTTCAGTTTGTTTTCCATTGCTGGTATCACTGTGAATATCCTTGTTGTGGGTTGTTGGTCTGTTTTTCCTTGTGGTTACATCTGTATTTGTACCGGTCTGAATTTCAACACAGATAATCAGCTTACGGCGTGGTGTTGCATTACAGCACTGCCTGGGGACAGCTGGGCATTGTGCAAGGGCAGGGGTGTGTATGTGGTCTCTTCCATGTAGCGTCCCAGGGAGATTAAACAGAATTTTTGTATTTCACTTGTAAATTTTTGAGAATTGGGCTTTCTGCAGGCAGGTCCCAAAGATGCTAGGGTACTGCAGAACTCCTGTGCTCACCTTTGCTTTGATCTTTCCTGGGTGCTGAGCTTCACTGCATCTTGTGTCTCTTCCTTTCACTTTTGTCCTTCCCTGCTCCCTTGTGATTGATGCTCCAGTGCCTCTGCTCCTACAGAAAAAGAAGACTACTACCATCGCTGTGGAGGTGAAGAAGTCCCAGCACAAGTATGTCATCGGCCCCAAGGGTAATTCCCTGCAGGAGATCTTGGAGAAAACTGGAGTCTCTGTCGAGATCCCACCCACTGACAGTAGCTCGGAGACGGTGATACTGCGAGGCGAGCCTGAAAAGCTTGGGCAAGCATTGACTGAAGTCTATGCAAAGGTATGGATGGGCCAGGCCTGCTCTGAAAGCCTCACAAAGATACATCCCTGACAGGTGGAGGGGGGTGGTCTCTGGCAGGCTGTCAGAGATGCAGCTTAGAACTCAATAACGAGGGTGCAGCGTGGGAATTGGAAGTGAATTTTTGTGAAGGCCTCTTCCAGTCTGTCCATCAAACAGCTTCTCTGTCTCTCAGGCCAACAGTTTTACCGTCTCCTCGGTCTCAGCCCCCTCTTGGCTTCATCGTTTCATCATTGGAAAGAAAGGACAAAACCTGGCCAAAATAACTCAGCAGATGCCAAAGGTATGGATGAGCTGTTAGCTTAGCACCAGTTGAAGCACAATGTGCTTTCATCCAGCTCAGTCTGTAGAGAGAGAAATGTATTCTAGCATGGATAAAACCAAGAAGGAAATGACACAGATCTTATCATATTCAGGGAAACTACCAAATTCTGCTGCCTCAAACACTTCCCATTCTGTGTTACTTTCAAGCATTAAGTCCTTCAAAGGAAGCTTTATGTGTTAGTTTTTTGGAAAATGGATGAAGTAGGAGACTTGGAAATGCTGAACTCGGTGAGGCTTCTCACTCATTAGATGGTATCTGGAAAAAGGCTAGGTGAGGAACTTATCCAAGGCCCTTGCAGACTCCAGGACAACACCAAAACCTTATGCTCTAGGCACTGAAGGTTGCCTGCTTTTGAAATCATGTGTACCCTTAGTGGTAGGGACTGATGGTGTGGGCCTGACTGACACGCTGACCTGGCCTTGTGCCTGGGAAAGTTCTCACTGCCTTGTGTCTCCAGGTTCACATCGAATTCACTGAAGGAGAAGACAAAATCACTTTGGAAGGACCTACAGAAGATGTGAATGTGGCTCAGGAACAGATTGAAGTCATGGTGAAGGATCTGGTAAGTTGGTGGCACTACTTCTGGTATATGAGAAGAAAGTGGGCAAAGGTGGGGCAACAGAGATGAAGCATAGCTCACATCTGTGGGTATCTTCAGGGGCTTAACAGAACTTGCAGAAGGCCAAGTTCTGTGTGGCAGGTAAACAAAAACCTTGATTATGAAGCTTTTCTTAAAAAATCACGAGCACATCTTTAGTCTTCTGATGCAGAGAAGGAAAGATTCTCTTTCAGTCACAGCTGGAGAGGCACTTAAGTCCCTTTAAATGTTTCACAAGCGTGGTGTTCTCAGCTCGAAGCAGAGGAGTGTTCTGCTCTGCTCACTAGCAGGAGGAGTGCTTGTAGCTGGCAGCTGGAGTCAGTGCCTGCAGTGGCAGCAGCAGAGGGGGCCTGCCCTAAGTAGCCCTGTACAATTCTTTGTAGATCAACCGGATGGATTATGCAGAAATCAATGTTGACCACAAATTCCACCGACACCTCATTGGCAAGAACGGAGCTAACAGTAAGTGGGGTTCCTGTGCTCAGACTCTCTGTGGTTAGTCTATCATACCGTGGCTCTGCAGCTCAGCCAGGCTGCTGCCTCCCTTACATTGCCTCTGCCTTTCTGGAGTGAAGTTGGCATAAGAAGATAAATGGGCAGTGAGGACTTGGGATGACTTTAATGTCTTGGAAAATTGAACAGATTACTTTGCTGCATCCTGGCAGAATTTTTCATGTTTTGGGGAGGTTGGAGGGTTGTCTTTTTTTCTTGTTTTCAAGTTGGTCTATGTGAATTTCATTTTAGAACTCAGTTGCAGGTGGTAGAGGGGTAGAAATCTTCGTGGTGAGTTTCTCCCTAGAAAGAATTTGATATTAGAAATTAATATCTTCTAGTCTAAATATGGTGCTGTCTAGGGAAAAAACAGATGCCTCACTCTGGAAAGTGAGCTATTGGCTCTAAATGCCATAGTATTTAATTGTACTCATTCCTGTGTAGCACAGATCTGCTCTTGCTGAACCCCAGGGCGCAGAGGCACATTCAGCTCCACCCCTCTGGCCTTTCCTCAGAGGGGACATACTTCTTCAACATCCTCTCTCTAGTGAAGGTGTCTTTGCTTCCAAATCTTGCCCCAGCAGAATGTGTCACCACAGCCCTTGCCTTGCAGTTAACAGAATTAAGGACCTCTACAAGGTGTCTGTGCGCATTCCCCCGGACAATGAGAAGAGCAACCTGATCAGAATTGAAGGAGACCCACAGGGGGTCCAACAGGCCAAGAAAGAGCTGCTGGAACTCGCTTCCCGTATGGTTAGTGGGGTGTGATGCCGGGGAGGCCACAGGGTTTGAGCTCTTGTGTTCCCTGGTAACCTTCTGGTAGAGGTGTGTGCCCTTGCCCACTGAGCGCTTGGATCTCATGGCAAGTGCAAGCTCCTCTACTCCCTTGGAGATCCCCTTCTCTGCCAACCTAGAGGGAATTTTATCTGGAGGAAGAACATTGGTGACAAGTAAGCTGTCGGGCAGCAAACTGGTAATTACAGTTATGTGGCTCTCCTGCTGAACACTCCACGTAAACTCTGTTCTCCACAGGAAAATGAACGCACCAAGGACCTAATCATTGAGCAGAAATTCCACCGGACCATCATTGGGCAGAAGGGCGAGCGGATCCGGGAAATCCGGGAGAAATTCCCAGAGGTGAGGAGATGAGGGATTCAGGGGGTGTATTTCCTACACTGGTAATAGACACGTGGTCACTAAAGTCATAAATGTAGTGTCTCTGTGAATATGAGAAATACCTAACTCGTATCTGTCCGCTCATACACGTGAGAAGACGGTTCTGGCCAGAGACTGCTGACATGGTTACCTGCTTCCAAATGGGAAAGGAGATGTGCAGGATTCCCCCAGCCTTTGCACATGTCTGACATGACGATTCTTGCATTTGTTTGAGTTGACCATTTCCTGCAGGTCATCATCAACTTCCCAGACCCTGCGCACAAGAGTGACATTGTCCAACTCAGAGGTCCCAAAAACGAGGTGGAGAAGTGCACCAAGTACATGCAGAAGATGGTGGCAGACCTGGTAAGGGAGATTTCTGTCTGCTGTTCTCTCTTCCAGGCCCGTATAACCCTGGAACAGAGCAGAGCCGTAGTGGCTTGGCTAGGGCTGACACACCTCAAGATGAGGGAATTACAGACGTGGTTCTGTGTGTATGGGGGCAGGCAAGTAATGCCTGGTATTTAAGGGCTGTAGAAGAGGGTGCATGTCTTTGCTTATTCTTGGAAGTGTCCCATATGGAGAATTCCTTGGGTCTAAGACTGTTGTGAGAAGCTTGTTTGTCACGTTCTTGGGATGGGGCCTCACTTGCCAGGGTGGTGTAATCTTCACTTCTCCCTTCCTTTCTCTCTTAGGTTGAAAACAGCTTTTCTATTTCTGTTCCCATCTTCAAACAATTCCACAAGAACATCATAGGGAAAGGAGGTGCCAACATCAAGAAGGTGAGATATCTTTCCTGTCTTCACTGCTCATTATGGTGACTGCCTGCAGCAAAATGTCATTCACTGCTCTCCCCTGCTTATTGGTAATGTAAAATAAAGCCTCCAAGGCCCTTTTTCTGACACGGGATACCTCTCAAATGATTTTGCTGAGGCTTTTTTTTGTGAGTTGTTTTTTTGTTTTTTTTTTTGGTGGCAGATCCGTGAAGAAAGCAACACCAAAATAGATCTCCCAGCTGAGAACAGCAACTCGGAGACAATTGTTATCACGGGCAAAAGAGCAAACTGTGAGGCTGCTCGCCACAGAATTTTGGCTATCCAGAAGGAACTGGTAAGTGAAACAGCTGTCCTGTGGCAGATTAGGGACTTGAAAACATAAATGGAGGAGTTACAGGAGATATAAATATAGAAGTGCTTGTAGTGGGGCATGCCATGGGGGAAACAAATATGGATGTCAACCTGTTCTTGGCTCTTCAACCAAAGTTTGTGGCTGTTCATGTGTTAGGAGTGGCCAGTCCCAATTCCCTCTGGTTGGATATTTCTCACACTCAGCTCTGCAAAGCTCCTGGCAGCGTGGGAGTCTGAGGGCAAACACATGGCTGTAGCTTGACTAACACCCCGTACTGTCCTCACTTAGGCCAACATCACAGAGGTGGAGGTCTCTATTCCTTCCAAACTCCACAATTCCCTCATTGGCGCCAAAGGCCGCTTCATCCGCTCCATCATGGAGGAATGTGGTGGAGTCCACATCCACTTCCCTACAGAGGGCTCTGGCAGTGACACTGTGACCATCAGGGGCCCAGCCCAGGATGTGGAGAAAGCCAAGAAACAGCTGCTGCATCTGGCAGAGGAGAAGGTGAGCCTTGTCTTACAGGGAAGGAGCAGGTTGGTTTGACCAGCTGTTTCTTTTTAGAGGTTGAAGTGGTTCCCTCTGTCTGCATGTGAGCCTTTGCCAAAACTTGAACAAATCCTCTTCTGAGGGATTTGAGTGCAGTTTGGATGATTAAAAGAAAGCTGTACTTCCATCCTTGTGACAATGAGTTCTTCTCTCTTGGGTAGAAGAACTGTCTGTAATGCATCTCTGGCCAGACTGGTTATCTAACTCAGAGTTAAGGCTCCCTGCTTCTGTGGTTTGAGCGCTCTCGAGTATCCACACTTCTCTGGAACAGTTTACTCTGTAACTCTCCTTCACTTTTTTCTTGATCTCTGCATTTCATCTCCAGTTCTTCCATTTTCACTGCATGTATTCAGATTTGAGAGCTTTTGGTTACAAGACCTTGCTCTGAGTTGTGGCTGGCTGAGTGGTCATTTTAATAGCAAGCTTTCTAGGGTCAGCATGTGAACGTGTTCTCCCTGGGAGTTGGTGGTTGCCTCTGTGAGCCTGGCTTGCAGCAGTCAGTCTGCAAATGATTGTGTTGCCTTTTGTGCAGGTCAGACCCTTCTCTTAGGGAAGTCTCTGCTCATATTCTTATTGGTCATGCTGAGTGTACAGTTAGTTTTTTGGCCCTGAGAACATCTTTGGGGTAGTGTTTTTAATTTAAGACATTGAATACCTTTTTTACTTTCAACGGTGCACCGCATCTGCCTTGCTTTTGCAGCGCTCTGCATCTGAGTGCAGGTAACATCTACATGCTGACTGTTGGTGCTAATGGATATTTTCTATATATTGACATGTTCTATGGGTCTCTGGCTCCTTTCAGCAAACAAAGAGTTACACTGTGGACCTCCGTGCAAAGCCAGAGTACCACAAATTCCTCATTGGTAAGGGTGGCGGCAACATCCGTAAAGTGCGAGACAACACCGGGGCCCGCATCATCTTCCCCACCTCTGAGGACAAAGATCAGGAACTGATCACTATCATGGGAACAGAGGAGGCTGTCAAAGAAGCACAGAAGGAGCTGGAGGCCCTCATCAAGAACTTGGTATGAACTCGTTCTACTTTCTTGCCTCTCACTATGACAAGGTGTAACGAGTCAGCATGAAGGACCTGACACGGTGCAGCCAACTCGTGCTGCGTCTGTCACCAGGACAGGTGGGGTGTGACTGGCTGTTGCGTGTTGGCAGGATAACGTGGTGGAAGACTCCATGGTGGTTGACCCCAAGCACCACCGCCACTTTGTCATCCGTCGAGGACAAGTTCTGCGTGAGATTGCAGACGAGTATGGCGGTGTCATGGTCAGCTTCCCGCGCTCCGGCACCCAGAGCGACAAAGTCACCCTCAAGGGAGCCAAGGATTGTGTGGAGGCAGCCAAGAAACGCATCCAGGAGATCATCGAGGACCTGGTATGTTCTAGAAAAACTGTTTACTCTGTTCCTTCAGTATGACCAAGCTTTATGTGAACAAGTCCTGTGGTAGTTCTTGGATTTGAGCCTTTGCTGTCAACATACAGGGTCTGCAGACTTCAGATCCTGGCCTGCAGGTAGCAGCTGGCTCCAAAATGGCAGTGCTGTATGAATGAATTTCCTCCTCTGACAATCCTCTTGGTTTTTAGGGGTGGAATCAAGGTACTCCTTGATGTACATACATCTAGACATTAAAAGATTGGAGCCTTCTCGTGCCTCTCCACGTCTGGCCTTGGGCAGTGGTTGTTTTCAGGGGTTTCCTGCACTGTTAGTGATGGCTTTTGGAAGCAGTCAAATGTCAAACCTGTTCTCATCCCTTCTTTTTTTTTTTCTTCCATTTCCTCTAATACTTCCTCCTCTTCAGGGTACTAAAGAGTTTGAGCTTTGTTCTCAGAAGCCCTTAATGTCCTGAGTTGAAGGCGGCCTTCTTTAAATCTTAAGCTCTTTTCAGAGACAAATGATCCTAGGAAGTTTTCAATTCTTCCCCTGTCAGTCATTGTTGTATTTTATGACTGCTCTCTGTGGCCATTTTTGATTTCACCATGCACAAACATCCTGTGTTCTGGTGTGAAAGAGGCTCCATCACAACAGAGCCACTCTGCTTTCCCACAGGAAGCTCAAGTGACAATCGAGTGCACCATTCCACAGAAGTTCCACCGCTCCATTATGGGCCCCAAAGGGTCCAGGATCCAGCAGATCACCCGGGACTACGGCGTCCAGATCAAATTCCCTGACAGGGAGGAAAACCCAGGTATACCTGTGGATGCACGTTTGGATGGTAGTTGGGATGACCAAGTAAGTGGAGTGTAGCCTACACTCTGTACCAGTGTTCTGCTTAAAATTTGTGGAGAGAACCGATCCTTGGTGTTCCTGCAGTGCCCTTGAATCTGGGCTTAGCATCAGCCTTGTCCTCTTGGGAATGGGACAGTTTCAGGAGGCCAAGCTGCAGACCTGGGTTTTGTGAACATGTCACTGCAGAGTACAAGGAGAACAAGATTAACCCTGACAGAAAAGGCTCTGTGAGGGCTTAGGTTTCTCTGGGCTCTCACTGGTGGCTGAGCCTTAGGATCTGGAGGAGGGAGATGATGAGCAAGGAGGGGCTCTGTGCACTGAACACGAGACTTTCCATGTTTTCAGCCCCTGTCGCGGAGCCAGCTGTGCAGGAGAATGGTGAGGAAGGTGGGGAAGGCAAGGAGGGGAAGGACACAGATCCCAGCTCTCCGAAGAAGTGTGATATCATCATCATCTCTGGCCGCAGGGAGAAGTGTGAGGCAGCAAAGGAGGCGCTGCAGGTGTGTGGCTTTCTCAGCCCCTTACCCCGTGTAGGTGGTGACGCTTGGATGTAATTTTTGGTGGTAGTAGGAAAAGCTGCTCAGTCCAGGGGGAATGCAAGTGGTCAGTGATGCTGGCTGTAGAGGGGTCTGCATTGCTCAAGGGAAGCCTCTCTGCTCTGTGACTTCACCTGGCAGTTTGAATCCTAGTGCTGACTTTGCAAATTGCTAGTGCTTGTAAGCAGCTCCAATAGCTGTAAAAGTGTGACATGATTGTTTTATGGAGCACAGCTGGGAAGAGGAGGAGTCTGGTTGAGGCTGAGTCATTCCAGGTTCAGCAGACCCTGCCACGCTTCTGTAGTTTTTCAAGTCTCAGCTAAACTGAAGCCAAGGATATGAAACAACCTGTCCCACAGGTGGGGTTTGAGATGGATTGTTTCTAAAACATGCAACAGGTAATTTTGGTGTTCCCAGCTGTCCTCTCTTCCTGTCAGATTTGTATCCTGACGACAAGGGAATCTACCTCTGTTCAGCAACATGTTCTTTTGGGCAGGTACATGGCAAGCTAGAAGACAGGAGAAGCTTTTCCACTAGTAAACTGTGCTCCATCCCCTGCAGGCTCTGGTTCCTGTCACCATTGAGGTGGAAGTTCCCTTTGATCTTCACCGTTACATCATTGGCCAGAAAGGAAGTGGGATCCGCAAAATGATGGATGAGTTTGAAGTAAGTTGTTGCCCTTCCTTCCACCTCCTCTGTCCTGGAGAATCTGTAAGTCACCGTGTTGGGGGTTTGGACAGTTACAACGTGGAATCCCTAGCAGGAAAATAATCGTGTGTGTTTTGGACCCTGGATCCAGGGCTCGGTAGGTTTCAGTGTTGATGTTGTGAGTGTTGCATGATTTGTTTGGTGCCTGCAGGGATTCCTCAGTGTGTTGTTTTCCTCCTGGGCCCTGGGAAACAGCTCTGCTATGCCTACCCATTCAGGAGAATTCTCCAGAGCCTCTGGGGCTGATGCAGGTTGGCTGCAGTCAGTGTTGAACATATGTTTGTTTCCTGGCCTCTCTAGGCCAGGACAGGAGTTGGAGAAACGGTTATCTTCAAAAACCATCTAGAAATGGTCCCAGACAACTGACTGCAGGTGGCCCAGCTTGATGACCTCCAGAGGTCCTTTCCAACCTCAGCCCTTCTGTGGTTTATAGGCTTCCTGGGTGGGAGCTGGTCTTGGTGTCAGGGGAGACCAGCAAGATACCAGCTTGCAGTCAGAGGCATCACAAGTGGTACAGAAAGAGCAGTGACACAAAATGATAATTGCTACTTGTTACCCAGGTGAACATCCAGGTGCCTGCTCCTGAGCTGCAGTCAGATATCATCACGATCACCGGGCTGGCTACCAACCTGGACCGTGCCAAGGTCGGGCTCCTGGAAAGAGTGAAGGAGCTGCAAGCTGAACAAGAGGATCGGGTAAGGCCTATGCCTGTCCTTCTTCCTTCCAGCCAAACATGCCTTCAGCCTCTGGGCACAGACTGCTGGAACTAGGGGCACCCTTAGCTGCTCTGTGGGCGTGGAATGGTCATAAATTGGATTATTCAAAGGACAGGAGAGTTTGGGAATGTAACTTTGGCCTGTCCAGGTCTCTCTTGCACCTTCATGTATTTTTGAGACACTGGTGGGTGGGAACCTCACTGTGCTGCCACTCTCTGTCTACCTGTCCTCACTGAATCCTGATCACAGCTCTGAATAATAGGTTAGGGATGAGTCAGCTCGTTGTTTACTGTTTGCGATTTCCCTCTGAGCTGGGCGAAAGCACAGGGCGCCAGTGGATGGATGGCTTGGGTGCTCAAGCATGCAAAATCTGTTCTGGGCATCTCAGAAGCCAGAAGGAAATGCTGTGACTTAAGTGGACATAGCTGGAAGAGCCGTGGTGTTTTCCCTGTTCTCACTCTGCTTCTCCTGTCCCAGGCCTTGCGAAGCTTCAAGCTGACAGTCACTGTAGATCCCAAATATCACCCTAAAATCATCGGGCGGAAGGGAGCCGTGATCACCCAGATACGCACAGAGCATGAGGTCAACATCCAGTTCCCTGACAAGGATGATGAAAGCCAGGTGAGAGATCAGACAGAGTGCAAGGATGGCTAGTGGTGGTCTCTGAGCATCTTCTCAAGAGCTCTGAACTCTCTCCACTGCCTTTGGGATAAGGTGGACGGCAAAGGGGAGTAGCAGGGTTGCTCGCTCAGCTGCTTATGAGCTTGGTCTCTCACACATCTCTGTGCCCCAGGCCCAAGACCAAATCACCATTACTGGCTACGAGAAGAACGCCGAGGCTGCCCGGGATGCCATCATGAAGATCGTTGGCGAGCTGGAGCAGATGGTTTCTGAGGACGTGACTCTGGACCATCGCGTGCACGCGCGCATCATCGGCGCGCGCGGAAAAGCCATCCGCAAAATCATGGATGAGTTCAAGGTGAGCAGCCAGGCCCGGGCAGCCACCTTCTCCTGTGTAAGGAGCTTGGTGCTGAACCAGGCTCGCACCTTGTGGTTCCTGTGTCTCGTGCCTGGTGGGTATCTTCAGCTGGAAGACATGGAGGAAAAGCCAGTGCTGCCCTGCCCACCTTCAACCCCACTAATGATGGGCAGCATCCCTGACCCAGGGCACCCTGGTATGCCCAGGGCACCTGGACACCATAGGCAGACACCAGCTGAGGCATCCCCCACCACCTCTGCTCTGAGTCAGGTTTCTCTGGGAGCCAGGCCTGGAGCTTTTCCTGTTTTGCTGAACCCACACAAGTGGAACCTGGGAATGCTTCTTTGGTGCACTGGATTAGCCCTGCAAGCAGCATTGAGTTCTGTCCCTCTCTGGAGCCCTTTTGATGGGTTTGTTGCAGACAGGGTCACAGTTGATTTTGAGGGAGAGGAGGTGGTGTGTATGTCAGCTACTCTGATTACTGGAAGTGGGCAGCCAGGCCTCTTGCTGGGACAGTCTGCAAGGAATCTGTCCCCAGACCCCTCCAGCTACTTGAGCTTAAGTCAGGAAATTCCTCTGGCTTTCCTCTAGGCCGGATTCCCTTGACTTTGGGAATCATGGTGTGTATTCTCAGGGCTGTGGATGTGGCCTGGCTCTGGGAAGGTCAGGGACGTCTGCCCTGATAGCACACGGCATTAGCAGCAGGCTTTACTGCAGGGGCAGCAGCGAATGTGAATACTGAGGGATGGGATTTTGGAGACTTAAATTGTGGCTGGGCTCAATTGTTGAAACGAACTGGTTCCCAAATGAGCAGCCTTTGTGTTTGGTCCTGTCTTGTTCAGATTTCTGGCACCCATCTGGAAGGCAGGGTGTGAGAGAGCACAGTGCTTGTGCAGGGGTTGCACTAGGCCAGCTCTGTGAAGCGATTGTCATCCAGGATGATTCTGTGGCAAACACAGAAAGCTCATTGTGCTTTGTGGTGATGGTTCAGTGGTAAAAATGCTTGCAGCAGTGTGAAGACACTGTCTGGAAATGCAGCCCCTCTGCTGCAGGAGCTGCCCAGAAAACAGTCTGGGAGCCTCTGGGAATGAGAGCAGCAAGGGCTGCTGAAAATTGGGTCCTTACTGCAGGCTGCTCTGCTTACCTCCACAGGAAACTGGGCAAGCTGTACACCCGCTGACCCCTCCGTGTCCGAGCTCTGGGGGTCTGAAACAGACCCGTGGCTGTGAGCAGGCGATAATTAGGGCATCAGTGACAGTGATCTGTGATTCCAATGAGAAGGGTCACGTGGAGTGTGGCATTTCAGATGTGCAGGTCTGAGTCTTGTGCTGTTCCTTGTGTTACAGGTGGATATTCGCTTTCCCCAGAGTGGAGCTCCTGACCCTAACTGTGTGACTGTGACAGGACTCCCTGAGAATGTGGAAGAAGCTATCGACCACATCCTGAACTTGGAGGAGGAATATGTAAGTGTTCAGCAAATCTGTGACGAGCAAGAGCTTCCCCTGCCACAGAGCTGGATGTCTGAACTAAGTCCACGTGGTATTTTCTTCCTCTGGAGAAATTAAGCCCTGTGCGGGTGGCTCTCAGCCTCCATTGCAGCTGTCCCTCAAACCAGCTGGACTGTCCCCTCTGTCCAGGAGAGGACAGTGAATGAGAATGCTGGGACACCCCAGAATGTGCACGTTCTTGCCTTGTAGCAGCTTGCACCAGTTAAAAGTTGTGGCCCTCAGAGCAGTGCAGCCACACCGTTTTGGGCCATTGTCAAACAGGCTGGTGAGCTTGAACAGCTTGCAGTGTGGTGAGATGGAGGGGTGGGAATTTGAGTCCAGTTTGAGGAGCTATCCAGACCACCCCTCCCTGGTTGTGTTCCTGCAGCTTGCAGATGTGGTGGACAACGAGGCAATGCAGGTGTACATGAAGCCCTCCTCACATGAAGAGTCCAAGGCCCCATCCAAGGGCTTTGTGGTGAGAGATGCCCCCTGGGCCACCGTCAACAACGAGAAGGTGAGTGCTGCCTGTGCTGCAGGCTGGGGCCACAGGGTGTGGGGACACTTTTGTCTGTGCTGGGGACACACAGCACTCTCTCTCCCTGGTGACAGAGAAAGCAGCTTTTTGCTGCTCTTTGTGGCCTGAGCACAGCCTCCTGTCCAGCTTTCAAAGCACTTTTCCAGTGTCTTGTGCACTCTGGCTACACCACTGTGGAGCTCTTGGGGAATGGGGGACCCCAGAAAGTGTCCTGCCTGGCTGTGTTATTTTTAGGGGTAGGAATAGGGCCTGGGACATGAGGCTCTTGCTGCAGCACAGAACTTGGCCCAGTGTTTGCAGCTCTGAGCTGGGACGTGTGGCAGCTCATCCTCAGCTGCCCCAGTGCTGGCCTGACCCTGCTCCAGTGTCCCAGTTACTCAGCTGGGACCCTTGGAGTCCTTTGCACCTTATCTGCACCTTCCTCAATGGCACCTCTAGATGTCCCTGGGCCACAGTGATCCTTTTTGTCCCTCCCCCATTGTCTCTTCTCCTGGGATATCAGCGATGCTTAAGCTCAGGACCCCTCACCACGTAAGATCACAGCAGGGCAGGAACTTAACTTGTACCCTTTTTGTTTGCTCTAGGCCCCTGATATGAGCAGTTCTGAAGACTTCCCCAGCTTTGGGGCTCAAGTGGCCCCCAAGACTCTTCCCTGGGGACCCAAACGATAATGACCTGGAAGCAGAAACTCCTCCAGCCCGCTGACCTGACACTAACCTGCCACAAATACTTCCTGTCTGAAATCTGACCCAGCGGCTGGAGCACAAATCAATTGTCCCAAGAGGTCTCCTAATGGTGTCTGGAGTGCTAGACCCCATCCTGCTCCCCTCAGCTATCACCGTGTCTAGGACCCACCCTCATCTCTTGATGGATATTCTTTCCTCCTTTGGAACAAGACTTCCACTCAGATTCAAACACTAAATGTGTGTGTTTTTGTTAGAAACTTCATAATTGACTCCAAGTGGCTAAGATTTGCAGCTTCCCAAGCGCTAGCAGAGCAATCTGCTCTCTTGAGCATGTCTGACTAGGCATTCTCGCCTTCATTAGGAGACCTCCTTTACTGTGGCTAGGAATCTACTTCCTGTCTCATGACCTCAGGAAATAAATTTCCTTGACTTTCTAAAGCCAAAACGTTTGCCCTCTTTCCTTTGTGTTTATCCCAGGCCTTACCTTACCTTTGTAGAGTGCAATCAACTTTTTTTTTTTTTTTTTCCCTTTTAACTGCCAAAAATTCATTTAATGCTGATAGCTGACTGTGGGGAGAGCTTAAAAATAATCTATAAGGTCAGAAACCTGCTTTTTAAAGAAACAAAACTTTCAATAGGCTGTAGAGACAACGGAGATGGAAGGGGCCAGAACAAAGCATGGCTACCCTGGTCAGGAAAACCCTGTGAGCGCAGCGAGCGCACGTCCCTGCGCCGCACCAAGCACAGCCCCAGCCTGCACACTTGACCAGTCTTCCAGTGCTTGAATGACAGACCCCACTCCTTGTTCCCCCTTCCCAGCAGTTGTGAGCAGGCAGGAGAAGCCAGCACGTGGCACCGTGGCCGCACGGGACAGGCTTGGCTGGGCCGAGGTGGCCGCAGTGACGCGGCTCGGGAGCAGCTGGTGGCACGCACAACCCGTAGCCCGCTGTTGGTGCTGCAGCAGCTCGGCACGAGCAGCAGTCACGAGTCCTGTTGCCTTCTTTCTACCTCAGACATCAGTACGATGGGGGCCTCTCGATGGCCGTGGGTTAGCAGCTACTCCAGCTGTCTGTCACCTGGGCAGCCATAGCAGAAGCGTGGAGGAGAAGCAAGAGGAGCCTTGTGTCTCTGCACGGCTGTGAGAGCTGCTCCGGAAGGAAGCAGAGCATGGTGGTGCTGAGGCAGGCTGTGAATCCCTAGGACTGCGTGCTGAGCTAGCACGGGGCTTGGCCCCAGGGCTGCAGATGCAGCTGTGCTCGCAGAGGTTGTGTGAGCCAGGCTTCTGCTCTGACAGCATTGGGGGTTGATGTGTTTGCTGAACCCTCCTGAGACCTCCATCCTGTGGTAGAGGGTGATCCATGAGCTGTACCTGGGGCCGCTTGCACCTGGGCCCTGCCACAGCTTGCTCAAAGGGTGTCTGAGCTCCTCCAGCAAGAGGAAAACCACATCTCTGGAGGGAGGCACGTGGCGTGGGCTTTGTGTGCCCCCACTTCCCTGCATCGGTCCTACAGAGCTTGTAGTCTGAGCCATCCCTCTGTCCCAGCTGCTTCAGCTCTTGGCCGAGCAGGGGTGCCTGGCCTCTCTTCTCTAGTGCCAGAGCACAGCCGTGCCAGGCTGAGCCCAGCCACCTTGCCTTCCCCTCCTCGGGCTGGGCCGAACGTGCCGACGCTTCTCCCTCCTGTGCCAGCTCTTCTTGGCAGAGACTGCTATGCAGAAGTCAAACCAAAACCTCACAGTGCTTTCCTTTAGTGTGAGAGCCAAGTGAGACGGACCATGGCCCGTTGTGGGGTGCCTGGTTGCCCTGAAGGACAGGGTGGCCTTGCCTCCAGCACGGGAGAAGGGGAACTAGGGTGGTACCTTCCCATCTGCGTCTGTCAGGGAGCGGTTAATACCCTGTAGCTTAGGTCTGCCCTGCATCACCAAGCCTATCACCCCTCCTCTTTATGCCCCCGTGCCCTCACCAGTTGCACAGCAAGGCTTGAGTTACAGCCAGGGCACCCGCTGCCTTGGGCTCGTGCCCCACAGCCCAACCTTCCACTCTAAAGAAGGTCATGAAGTGATTGTACCTAGTACTGTCCCCCCACCACCCTCCTTCCGCAGCAGACTGTGGCATGTGTCCATTTCTTCTCTTTGACGTCTTCCATATTGTACGTTTCCATAGCAATGATCCCTTGGCCTTAACTTTGGAATTTGGAGACTATATGCAAACATGTAAAAAGGCTCATGAGTATGGATGACACTGGAATTTTATAAATTCTAAAATAAAACCTGAAACAGCTTGGAGTGTGGTGGATATTATTTCTGCTGGTGGGGTGAGAGCCGAGACAGCCCATGCTGCGCCGGGTTTAGCCAGGGATTTAAGGACCAAGTTTGCACACCTGAGCCTTTGCTGTGGCCGTGCCCTTGACGGGGTGGGACTCACGTGGCAAGCCCTGGGTCGAAGGAAGGGGGTGAGAGCAGGAAAGGGGCAGGAGCTGTGCCCTTGAGTAGGGAAACACAAACCTGCTTGTCTCCAGGCAGCTGGTGCCAGGGAGGCATCAACCCTGCTCCCTCTTGCCCGGCTACTCTGCAGCCAGAGCCTCTTTGGCCAGGTACTGCTGATGCTTCATCTTAACCTCCACAGCGCCAGGAATGTCAGGTACCAGCCGTGCAATGGCACATCCAGTGAGGAAACACAAATGCTGGGAGTGGATGGGAGGCGTGGCGAGTCCTTAGCCCTGGCCCAGCACCACACCCTGGGCCACCCAGCTGGGCTCAGCCCCTGGTACGGAAAGGGGATGGTGAAACCCCAGCGTACGGCTGCCATCCTGAATGCTCTGTATCTGAGGGAGCAAAGTGCAGCAGGCACTGTCTGAGCTTCCTAGCAGTGACTCCTGCTCCCAGCTGGCATGCCAGGAGAACCAGCCCTCAGCCAGCTTCTGCTGGGACCCAAGTCCCACCGGTAACTCGGCCCCGGGGGAGTTTATCCTTCCCTCCACAAAGGCGCCCAGTGACCCTCCCCACTACCCTGCTCACAGACGTGTCCAGCCCTGGCATCAGTGAGGGCCGCCAGGGCCTCAAGGAAGTGTGTGGAGAGCGTGGACCTGGCTAAAAGTCGCTCTGCTGATCAAAACGTTCGCTGTGGCAGAGGCAAAGGCACACGCCGAGCCTGAGGAAGGAGGAGCCAGGCGAGGCAGCAACAGCTCCCTCCCGCCTGCATGGGCGTTGCTCTGCGTGCACCAAGGTGAAGTTCACGTTGCCCTGCAGGCTGCTGTTGTGGATGTAGCTGTAGCATGCATGGGGCAGAAAATCAGAGGGGAAGGCCTGGAGCAGGGAGATGTGCTGCAGGGGACACCCCATCCCCACTTCATGCCGTGTGCTTCTGGGGTGGCTTTCTGCCTCCCCTTGCCCTCAGCGGCACAGGTCTGGGACAGCAGACAGCTGCCCGTGGCTGGAGCTGCCCTTCTGCACAGGCAGAGCCACCCCGAGCGCTGCTGCTCCCCTCATCACGCTGCATCCTGCAACCCCCAAACGAGTCCTCCCTCCGTTCTCCTGCAGCCCCCTCAGCCCCCGCTGCCCGCCCAGCACACGGTGATGACCTCCAGGACGGGGAACCAGGTGCCAATGCCTGCTCAGCTATAGGGCACCCAGGCAGATCTGCACCCAGCTGCTGTGCAGGGCCAAGAGGGGTGCCAGGGGACAGACTGCCACAAAGATGGTGATGGAGCCCAACTGCAGGACTGGGAGAAAGAGGAGGGACTGACTGAGATGACAGCATCAACTGCAGCACCTCGCAGCCCCATCCCTTGGGGAGTGGGGCGGCCCTTCTCCCTCCAGCCCCTGCAAGCTGCTCAGGGTGAAAGCTCCTTCCTCTGGGAGCCTCCTGCAGTTCCGGCCTCTCCACACCAGCTTTCTCTCTCCCCAGCCCAAGGCCAGTCCCTATCCATCTCCAGGTACTCATCAAGCAGCCCTTTAAGCCCCCAGGAGCTGCTGGTCCATGCCCAGTGTGCTCACTCAGCCAGGGCTGACTCCCCCTCCTCACCCACCTGCTTGGTTGAGAGGAGCTTCCGCTTATGCCACCCACACTTCAGCTTTCTGGAGGAACAAAAGCAGGGCCACCACGTCCTCTGCCACTGAACATGCCCTCGGCATCCTGTGCGAGCTCGTGATGGCCCTGGCCAGCCAGGGCACACTCCCAGGATGCACTCACCTCCTGCACGTTGTGGGTGATCTGCTTCCCACCGTGATGAGCAGCAGCTCCTGTGCCAGCTCCAGGGCGCTTCCCCTGGCGCTGCTGGCACACGGGGATCAGGCATTCCCGCAGCACACAGCAGCTGGGAAGGCCAGCCCAGGGTCTCGCCCACCCGGCACTCAGCTCCTCACCATGGATCCCCAGAAAGCTCAGGTGGTTTCTGGGACAGCTGACAAACCCACAGGAGCCAGGACAGAGTCCAGGAATGCATCCAGAGCAGCCCCAGGGAAAGAAGGGCTCATCTGGTTCACACAGAGCCCTCTCCTTGGTTGCTAAGGTGGGACAAAAAGGCTGATGGCGTGTCCCAGACTGGGACTGGTTAGCCCACAACCGATTGACTCCCAGGCACTCTGCGGCCACAGGAGTGGCTCCCACTCTGATGGGACAGTCCCTCATCCACAGTGCTCCTTGTCCTTGATGGCAGCAGCACTTCCCTGTCCTTGAGCTCTGCTTTTCAGGAACCAGGGAAAGAAGGGATGGGGCTCAGGAGGAGAAGTTCAGAAGCAAACTAAAGTGGGAGCCCGCAGGTGTCCATGGGTCAAGAATGGTGACTGGGAGATCGCTGAGTCCCCTGGAAAGCAAGGAGGCTGCCAACCCCATCAGAGCCCCACAGAAATGCAGCTGCTCATGCAGAGGCTGCCCCAGGAGCACTGGGGCACCGTTCCCCTGCAAGCTTGGGCACCACAGCCCCTGACCTGCAGAGGCACCCAGAGCTGGAGCTGCTGCAGGGCAGGCTCCAGGGTGCACTGAGCAGCAGACAGGGCTCCACCTCCTTCTCCAGAGCAGGCACACGCTGTGGGGAGAAGGCAACTCCAGCAGAAGATAAAAGATCTTGCTGCTGGACAAAACCTGCCCACGTTTACGTGGGTGGCACTGGGGTGACTGTGCCGTTGTGGATCAGCCTGGTGGAGCTGACCCAGGAGATGACCACAAACACACCACAGCCCTGCAGGCCCTGGCTCCCCTCCTGGGAGAGGCCCCCTGGCAGGGCCTGCTCCTCCCTGGAGCCTGCAATCCACAAGGACACAGAAATCTGCAGATCACTGGGAACCCTCTCTGTGTATCCCAGCAGAGTGAAGCTCGTCCAGAAATTTCTTCCTCCGGGTCCTGTGGATGGCAGCAGATCTCTCTTTCAAGTCCCTGTTCTCAGCTGTCCTACTGCCAGCTCAGCTCCTGAGGGACGGTTCCCCACACCAGGACCGAGTCTGAGGGAAGGAAAGGGAGCTCCTGCTGGGACCCAAAGCCGTGTTTGTCCCGCGTGCCTCTCTCCTCCAGGACTTGGTGCTCTTGTGGGGCTCAAAGCAGCTCATGCCACCACATTCCCAGTTCAGGGCAGGGTGCAGGCTCCTCAGTCCAGCCCGGTCACCGCACCACCTCCAGCAGCGTCACAATCCACAGCAGAGCTGCCAGTGGGCAAATGCAGCACAGCCCACAGTTCCCAAAGGGGAGCTAAAATATTTTAGAGCCACACTGTCCTGCTTAATATTCCCAGTCTCCAGCTGAAGAAGGGATTCATGCCACTCTTTCAAAGATTCAAATTCATGTCAGACCAGAATGAATCAAGCTACCACCCAGAGCACATTTTCAAGCACCCCTCCTGTGTTTGCCTTGGATTGATGGCGTGCCTGCTGGACAAACACAGCAGCAGATGGCAAGTGCTTCCCAGGGTTTTTCAGCTGCTGGACAGATGCAGTTCAACGGCCCAGCTCAAACACAGGTGCAGAGGGACAGCCAACACCACGCTGCCATCTTCAGCAGAAGCAGGACGTGATTCAGATTTTCTGATGGCCAACACTGTCTGCAGCAAACTGCTGCCAAACCCTTACCTTGCTCACCATTAATCTATTAATACCAGTTTGTCCCCAATCCTCTCACGAGCTCGTAGCTGTGTTTAAAAAACGTGAGTACAAAAAGGCTACTCCCCCCCGCAGGCTCATGTTGTACCACCAGGTATTTAGCACTGACTCAAATCTGGTAACTAACCTGGGTGGGGATCTTCACCACATCTTCTCTCGCTTTTTACAGGCCACTGTTGAGCCTTGATCTGGACGCGGTGTTCGCGAGGACATTCCTAACCTGAACGTGTGTCACAGAGTCAAAAGGGGTCACACCAAGTGGCTCACGTGTCTTCAGTCTGCTGCAAACACTGTCTGGGAAAACCTGCCCCATAAAATTAAAAAAAAACACAGGCACACTGAAGGCTCTTGTGTTAAGATTTAATAATAATAACAACATTTCAAAAACAATGAGTGCATTGTACACGAGACCTGGTTTCAGTGCCTTTTATTGACTATTTGCCCTGTGTGTGTCAGTGTACTGAAGACCTGGGGAGTGGTGAGTGGATAAAAAACCCCGCTGGGACATCTCTTGAAGGAGGGCAGGGGAGAAGAGGGCAGCAAGAGGCTCAGAATCGAACGAACGTGGCATCGATCTGCCGCACGGTCGGGAGGGCCAGCATGATTTTGCGCCGGTACTGGGGGTCCTTCTGCAAGGGGTTTCTCTCCAGGTATACAGTCTCCAAATTCTTGGCTCCTTTCAGCTCATCCAGGTCGCTCCAGCTCTCAACGAGGTTGTCATTCATCTGCAGAGCACACACAGGCACGTTCACACCCACACAGGAAAAGGAAAAGCAGCTGTGGTGCTGCGTCACCGCTACCAGGGCGCCACGCTCACAATCACCTTGTCCACAAGATCCCTCTTCCCCTGGAACCTCTGGAACGACCTTTCCTGCCTCCCATCCCACGCCTCAGCGCTGAACCCAACTCCTCCAGGCTGTCCTGGCTGCTGGTCAGATGCTCCACCCCTCAGACAGAAGATCCCACCGTCCAACCACGGTGCTGGGAAAGACCCTGCAAGGCACCAGGGCCACTCTCTGCTCCAGCTCCCAACTCCACTGCGCATTTATGGGCTAGGAATCTTCATATCATAATTCCTTTCCACTCTGACATCCACCTTTACTTTTATGGCTTCTCAGGAAACATTAACAAAGGTCCCAAACCGGTAAGAAAAGGAACATTTTCCTCTCTCCTCTACATCATCTTCCCTGCAAAATCTGCTTCTACACCCCAGAGGAAAGGCGAGGATCTCTCACTTGGGTTCTTCTCCTGCCTCGCTGCTGGCTCAGCAATTGCACACGAAGGAAGGAGTGCTTCAGCTGTCCAACAAGGAAGCAAAGCTGCAAGGGGGCCTCATGCTGTCCAACCCTGAGACAACAGCACCCTTTGCTTTTGGATGCAGAGTCACTGCACCTTCAAATAAAATATATAAAACCTCCTTGGATTGTCTCGTTCTGCTAAAGCTCATCACAATGAGTTACTTCAGCCAAGTCACTCAACCTTCCACTTTGTCTCAGTCCTTCCACTGGGAAACTGCTAGAAGACTATCACAGTGGCTAGGATTTTGAATTCTGTTTACCTAAACTGTTAAAAGACATTTTACATGGTTTCAACTGTGCAGTCAGTGAAAAAAAATATAAACTGGGAAATGCAACACGGGTTTCTGTTGAAGATTCTGCCCTGCTGCTTTTCAAACTCATTTTTTTTTAAAGGTGGTCTCGAAGTAGAACAAAGCCAGAAGGGAATTTTCTGTGCTCAGCTAACGGATCTTGGCCAGTACTGTGCTCTGACAAAGGACTCTAAACACACTGGTGTTTTTTCAAAGGAATCCAGAGAAGCTCAGCCCTGGCCTGTCCTTTCAGCACAAGTGCAACCCGTGCAGACACCTCCTACAGGCAGAGCAACAGCAAAGAGGAGACAGGAGGAAACTGCAGGGCTCAGGACAGGCCCCACAGCAGCCACACTGCACTGCCTCACCTCTGCTGCCCAAAAGATGGCAATATTAATTGGGCTTCTCAGTGCTGACCCTTCAAGAGTTCCTTCCAGACAGGCACGGCCAGGGAACGCTGCTGGCCGCCTCCCCAGCCCCACTGCAAGATGAGGAAAAGGATCTGAGGAGCCTGGGCTCCAGACTCCAGCTGGGCTTCATCTGAAGCTGCTTTCCACTCCTTTTCTCTCAGCAGCTGCCCAAGAGTTTAAAAAACTCCAAATGACAGACAACATACAGCACAGCTCTTATTCCCAGCCTTGAATGCAAGAGCTAAAGCACATGCCAGCTCATGAACTGCTGCTGCTGCTGCTTCTCCCTTTTTTCACACGAGCACATTTGTGCACAGCTCCCAAACATGGCACAGTGCTGATGCTTCAGGACAGGGTATCCCTGAATTTCCTGACCTGATTTAGGAGAGACAAAGAGCTCAGCAATTCAGGGTGTCAGAAAGAAACAGGAGCAGCCCTAAGCTGTTATCTGCTTCACGGAACCAGAAGCTGGTATCGTTTTCTTCATATTTATAACACCACAAACATACCAGCTCTGCTCTGAACAAGCTCTGTGCTTCCCCTGCTGCTCTGTCGGGCTCACTTACAGAAAGAGGAGCTGCACAAAGAGGACGTGTGGGGCTGTTTCATAACCAACCTGAGCATGAAGGCAGGGCCCATTGGCCTCTTAGCGCTCAGCAAAGCTCAGCAAAGCAATTTTTAAGCTCCTCCTTTTCCCTAGGGAAAACCACCACACACTCTATCCATGCAGACTGCCAAGACCTTCAAGCTGCTCAGCAGCACTAGGGGAGTTCCCTCCAAGGCACCCATGTCCATATGCTGCCCATCAGAAGGGTTTCCCTCACTGCTGCACGGAACATTTTGGGTAATGTGCTTACCCAGAACTCCTGCAGCTCTGTTAGGTGACTGATGTTCTCGATCTTCTTAATTCTGTTGGCTGCAATGTCCAGCATTGTGAGTTTGTTCTAGGCAAAGCAAACACAAAAAAAATATTAGATCTGTTTTTCTTTCACCTTCTCTGTGCCACTTTTCCAGGCCCAGAGCTGGAAACTGTCAAGAGCAGACACGTTATTGCCAGCTGCTGCCATTCAGCTCAACTCTTGCTGCCTATATAGAATAAGGAAGATTATTTTCAATTAGCCTGGCTACTGACCCCCAGAAGCTCTGTGACAAAAATGAAGGCAGTTACTGGCTGGATGGCACCTGCCAGCCAAGGGCTTCTAAAAAGTCAGATTTCCACAAAGTACATTAAGAGGAGGATTGAAAATCAGATCTGAAGTTGTCCCCTTGAGCAGCAGAGCTGAACAAACTCTTCGCAGCAGGAAACTCAATTTTAGAAAAAAATCTTTTGCTGGGTGAAAATGAAAATGATACAGGCTTCCACAAAATCCATCCCCTCCAAAAGGCAGACGTGTACACTGTCAGGAAGGTGAGCTGCATGCCAGCTCCAGTTCTGTCCTATTGAAAAGCACCCGTGGTCATCTACAAGCTGCAGCAGCCAGCCAGCTGTGTCCAGGAGCCATCCCACGGCTGAGAATCAGCCAGGCTACTGCTTCAACCACATCTCCCTTCCCCATGGCACGAAAATAAACCTACTCCAGAATATCTGGAGGATCTTTATCCACACGAGATACTTTAACATGTAACAAACACTTGGATATTTGTGGTCTTTCAAGAGGAACCCACACCTAACCGGGGAACCGAGAAACAAAACCTTCCAGAAAAGCCACCAACGCAGGCAGCTCAGGGCAACAATTGTGCTGCACAGGCAGCAAAAGCCTGCTCACATTGTTCTCCAGTCCCTCGATGACTTCGATGCCGTTGTGGCTGAGGTACAGCTCCCGCAGGTTCACCAAGCTCTGCAGCCCCTCAATCTTGGTCAGACGGTTATTCTGGAAGTGCAGCAGGCTGGTCAGTACCACTCCAAACAAACCCTGTCGCTCACTGGGGGGAAACCACTTCTCTAAAGTATGGCTGGGAAGGGGAAACAGTCTGCTCCCTGATCTTGTGAGTTTAGCTGCTTGATCTCTGCACCACTGATGCACGAGGAAGCTCCACTGGGGAGTCCCAGTCTCCAGCAAGAATCAGACTCCGACCTTCCCGTCAGAAGTTGCAGCCTGGAAGTTTTTGGCTCGGTGTCTTAACAAACAGCAGGTTTGTGCACGAGCAGTGCTCGTTTTGTAGGTCTTTACAAATGGGAAGGGGTCAGAAGGAGCCTTCATCACACTGCACTCTGCTGCTGCTAATTCCTTATGGCCTACAGAGCAATGGCACGTACAGGAACCACGGCAGGCAGGCAGGCAGGGTGTCTTCCAGCAGCTTTAAGAGATACTAGAATCCATGAGCATTGTCACATGGATAAGAAGGAAACTCAGTGAAAGAAATTAGCTGAGTATCTTCTATTCCACCGTTCAAAAAGGAAGAAGCTTTCTGAAAGCTCATTAAGGACAGGCTTGCTCACATTTCTCTCAAGAAGGCAGCAACACTGAGCCTGTCATTGTAAGGACTACCCAGGCATAATCCTTTCAGTGCTACTGTAATACATTAGGAAACAGTGTTTCAGAAAGGAAGCAGGGGAGAACATTCACTTCCTATTCTTTCTTCCATAAAAATCAAACATTTGTTTGATAATTTTACCAGTATCTCTTTCTTTCATAAAAATCAAACATTTGTTTGATAATTTTACCAGTGTCTGTCAGTCTCAAGTAGCACGAAAGGATGGAAAAAGACAACAAAAAGAATATCACACTTCCTTCCAGTACAGGAGTTTGACCCTAACACTGCAGCTGGTTTCAAGAAGGCTGGAGAGGGATTTTTCAAGAGGGTGTGTGCAGTGACAGGACAAGAGGGAAGGGCCTCAAGCTGAAGGGAGGCAGGTTGAAATTAGACTGTTAGGAAGAAATTCTTCCCTGTGAGGGTGGTGAGGCCCTGGCACAGGGTGCCCAGAGCAGCTGTGGCTGCCCCTGGATCCCTGAAGTGCCCAAGGCAGGAGCCTGGCACACAGCCTGGGATGGTGGAAAGTGTCCTGCCCATTTCAGGGGGTGGAGCAAGATGGTCTTTAAGGTTCCTTCCAACCCACCCCATTCTGGCATTCAGTGATTCAGAAGAGCTGATCCTTCTCTCACAGGGTGGTTCATGTCACTTTTCAGAACACAGCCAGTACCTGTATACTGAGCACAGTCAGGTTTGTCAGTGCATCCAAGTTCTGGAGCTTGGTGATTTTATTCTTTCCAAGGAACAGACTGTCAAGGTTAGTCAAGGTGTCGATGTTTTCAATCACCTGTGAAAGGACATGGGGAGACAGTGTTACTGCAAAACTCCACCTGGTAGATGTGGTCAATCACTTTCTAGCCACATTATAACCATGGGGTGTATCCTGGGTAGAAGATACTCATTTGTAAAGAAAAAAAAAATAAAAAAATCTGTCTCTAGTGAGTGGAAACAGAATCTGGGAAGGAAAAAAACCAGAATTTTACATTTACTCCTGCACATCAATGATTGCACAGCACAGAGGCGAGTTGTTCAGCTTCTCTGCCATAAGCAAAGTTAACTGTCTCACAGGCTTGTGTGTTAATAGATTTAATTACTGACTATGCTGTCGTGCTTCTGGCAGAACACACCCACACCAGTCTGAGCAATGAACACTTTTTAAATACACGTGCTGCTGGGAGAACACAGACACTGAACCAGTTTAGCTCAAGCTCAGCCTTCAGTAAGAGAAAATGAGGATTTCTGTGAAGCATCAAGGATATTACAAAGGAAGGGAAGAAGCATGAACAGAAGAGCAAAAAAAAAGGGGGGGGGGGAAAAGGGTAAGATTACAAAAGGCTCCTGCAAAAAAAAGGAAATACTTCTATTTCACAGGGAAAAGCCCCTGAATTTAAAAACTAAGATGCTTTTCAAAGTGACAAGGGATTTTACAACCAGATTCAGCTCACAGTAAAACAATAACATGGACACAGACACCTCCAGAGCTGTCTGTGCTCAAGCAGGCTGTGACATCTCAGCTTTTCCACGCGTTTCTTGCCTGTTAAAATTCCAAATCAGTAGGGCTGGGGAGCCAGGCCATGAGTGCCAGCACCACTTGGATTACTCTGTGTGTGTGTGTGTGTTTACCTGGGCAGGGAGGAAAAAGAACATGGACACTCAGGAAAGGTCAGAAGCTTTTCAACCTCTATCCCACAACTGCCAGAAGACTGAACAGAGTGTTAGTCAGCTCAAATTTGCATTCACCCCCCTTCTAGACTATGGACTTAGCCCCGTTTTGACCTTGCAAGAGAAATTAAAGGTTTGTGGCTGATTGGCAGCTTCTCCAGCCCTGAGGAGGAAATACTGATGACTCAGCACAGGGAGAGGAACGGAACAGATGGACATGAGAGGACAAAAACCCAAGAACAAGGAAAGAAGTGCTTACATTACAGCTGCCTCAGTCCAGCTGTAATCAAAAGTGCTCAGTCATGAGGGATCCCAAGCTAAGGGCACTCGGAGAGGTCTGAGTGTGCAGCAGAGCAGGCAAGAACAGCTTTAATACACAGGGAAGGAATCAGTCAGGCAGCTCAGAGCCAAGAGGCTTCGAGAGCAGTATTGACAATGTACTGCCTAAGTAGCTATTCAGAAACCTAGATTTCCTTTTTCCCAGATGATAATGATGATTAGGTACAGAATACAGTAGAGTTTTGCTTACTGCAAATGGAAGGATCAGTGGGCTGAGCCTGCTCTGCTTCTGAAAAAAGCAGAGTGCTTCTCTCCATAGCTCCTGCTCCCCCACCCTATGCAAACCCTAATCCCTCATCTGACCTGCCTGATGTTCTCACACGCTAGATTTATCCCCCTAAATAATTTTATTTCCAAAGCAGAAATTCCTGGAAAACAACTCAGTCCAGTTTAGCTTTAGGAGCAACCCAAAAGTTTTCCTCTTTAAAAAAGCAGCACACGATTTCTGCCTTAGAAGGCTGTTTTTAATAGCTGAAGTTTCCTTCCTTACTACAAAGACAAGTGTTCTTCCACAAGTCCTGAAACAAAAAGAACAAACACATCTTTTCCTAATCTTTCAGCATAACAAGTAATTTCTCAGAGACCATAAATAGGCAGCACCAACTGACTGAGAGGCACTCATCTTTTTATGAGTATTTTCTAAAGAGGATGTAACTAAAAAGGCTTTTTAAAAATAAAAAAAAAGCAGCTTATTTTGCATGTTGCAAGTCTTTTGTGTCATCTGTCTGACCAGTTCTCCTGTGAACTGAGCAAATACAGAGACTCAAACCTTGGGGACAGGAGAGGGCAGCGGTAACACAGCAGTCACTCATAACTGCTCTCCTCTAAGTGGCAGATTTTAAATTGAAAAAGCCACAAACCACACAATAAAACCCAAAAGCAATCAGCAGTCTTAAGTTTTAAAGGCATTTCAGAGCAAAGCCTCAAGAAAATCCTTTTCCTAAACAAGGCTGACTGCCACAGCCAGCTGTCGATTGCACCTGCAAATCAAACTCAGTTTGCATTCAATAAATTTCACTGACTCAGCACCAGTCTGTAGAAAGGGAAGAGAAAATAACTGCTGGTTTTGAGAGGCTTGGCTGTCTAGCAGGAAGAAACCATCACCTGCAAAAGGAAACACACAGGGGACATAGGAGTTCATTAAAGACAAAGAGTCACAAATGGTGATTTAGTAGCCAGGCACTAATGCAGAATGAAAGGCTCCAGCATGCACAGCAAAAAGCACAGCGAGTGATTGGAACAATACAAACCAACAAAATTGCAAATCAAAGTCAATGCACTTTCTGAAAAGTGCCAATCTCACACCAAAGAGCTCAAAACTCTGCAGCCAACATCTCACAGAGCAAACCTACCCGAATTCGATTGGACCCCAACTCTAACATCTGTAGCATCTGCAAGCTGCTCAAATTCTCAATTTTGCTGATTTTGTTGTTGACAAGGAAGAGTTTTTTAAGTTGGGTAAGCCGATCTAGTCCTTCAATGTGTCGCAGAACATTAAAGGAGATGTCCAGGACCCTGAGGTAAAACAAACCAAAGGTCTCATCAGGCGTGGATGATTCTGAAAGAGGCCCCTTGCAAATTGGTGGGGTGGGGAATCTCCCTGTCTGCAGAGATCAAGCCTTTGCTAGGCCTTGAAGCTAAAGTCATGAATGCAATTTCTTTTTATCAGAAAATACAACAAAGAAAACTTTCAAAATACTTCTGTAGTGTATTAGCAAAAAAAAAAAAAAA
>VWZN01003143.1:214069-231523 GCA_013396955.1 Regulus satrapa
GATGTCTCTCCGAATTCCCCGGAGCTTTTGATCTCAGCGGCAGCAGGAAGGGGCAGAGGGTGCAGGCTGGGTGCTCCGCAGCTCCCACAGAAAGAGATGCGGTGGCGGTCGCACGGATCCTTCGAGAGTCGTCCGAGTTGGGAGGGACCGTGGAATCCACGGAATAGTCCGTAGGGGGATGGGACCCTCCCCCGGGCAGGACGCTAAGTCAGCAGTCACCTCTGGGTCACCACCACCCGGGCCAAACACGCTGAAGGAGGAGCGCTTTGCCCTCGCCTGCAGGGTGTGCCTTGGCTGCGAGGCACGGTTTCCTCCCTGGCAGTCCCTGCTGTGACTCTGCCCTTCCATTCTGTTGCAGATGCTGCCTCCCTAGGCGTGGACCTCTCTCCAGACCATGGCAGCCGAGGCTTACAGCCCCTCTGAAGGAGCCCTCCTGTCTGCAGCTGCAGGCTCAGTCCTTGCTCGCTTGAATGACTCTGATACGCTAAGCAGATCCTTCCCCCGGGGCACCAAGCGCAGGAAAAGTCGCCTCTCTGGGCTCTGTCAGCTCGGAGCATCACTGCCTGGTGAGCACAGTGCTGTGAGACCGAGTTCCCACGAAGCTTTCGGGCATTTTCAGGCTTTTCTCTTCCCCTTTCTCGAACCTAGAGGTAACAGCAATAAGCGTCTGCCAGGGTGCACGTGTTCAGTGAGCACCTGAGCCACGGATCACTGCAGGCTGGGAGAGCTTATAGGGAAAACATTACTGGATAGGTGCTCACGGGACCTTTGAAAATTGTGATACAATCACTTAGCACTTCGCAGCAACGGGTATTTCAATGTCACACACTGTGAGCAGTTAATTAAGTGGCTCCCAACTAAGTTTTTTAGTTTTTAGTAAGGGCTTGAGCACTTACTGCAATCATTTAATGACCGTTTCGTTTTTAATTTGAGAGATTTCAAAACGTTTTAAAAACTGCTAAGTTAAAAATGAAAGTTACTTGGTCTGGTTAAAACTTACGAACGTTGGCAAGTTGTGTGGACTAAGTTGATGTGTTCCAGATTCAAAAAGATAAGTCTATTAGAATACTCTCTGTTTTCTTTAGTTTCACTGATTTGATTTTCTTGCAGTTTCTTTAAAAACCTAGAAGCATGTATTTTGGGATTACTTGACAGTTGCTTCAGCTGACAGCTTTTTTTTTCTTTTTTTTTTTTTCCCCTTTAATTCATTCCTTGGATACTCCTGTAGCAGACTGTTCCAAGCAACATTGCTGACCTTTATCTTTCCACAGGGGAGAAGTGGATCTCTTACTGTTTGTCTTCTCTGAAAGCTCACAGCATTTCTACCAGCAAAATTGGTAACTCACGGGCTCGGTGGGATTCTGCCTCTCTCTCTGCTTCCGTGGGAAGTTCTGCTTCTTGCTCCTTTTTAAGCACCCCAGCTCTGGAGGAATCCAGCCAGCACCTCCCAGCTGCTGCCCGCAACCCAAACCAAGCCATCTTCACCGTGGATGCCAGCACAACAGAGGTATTTGCAGCAGAACCTGCTGCACTAAAGCTCCCCATAACTGCTGCAGGTTGTGTAGCTAGCAGCTCAGAACGGCTCTCTTGTGCATCTGCAGGTAATCAGAGCGTCCTGAAGGCGTTTTGCAGTCTGCTCCAGCTCTGTGGCCTTCTAAAGACTCATGAGTTAATTTCCACTGCGGGTTGTAGTTAGAAAAATGCACAAACTGTTAGGAGAAGCGAGGATGTAATGAGTCTTTTTTCACACAGCTCAGGGAGGCTCTGGACTCCCCACTCGTGGAAATGTTCTAGGCCAGGCTTGGAGCAGCCTGGGCAAGTGGAAGTGTCCCTGCCCTTAGCAGGGGGGTGGAAGTGGATGGTCTTTAAGATCCTGTCCAAGCCAAACCCTGCTGTGATTCCGTGGTTCTGTAAGGATGCAGCTGGGAGGTGACATGAGGAAGAAAAGAAGAGCAGAATGCGCTTCAGGCCTTCTCTCTGAGAAGTACCAACCCTGAAATGTGTTTGTGGTGTCACAAGATTTCTGTCTGCCCCAGTAAGCATTTCATTTGCTTTGGGAGGGGAAGAATTTCTCTGTTCTTGTCCTGAGAGGAATCTAAAATGGGGTCCTGAAAACTTTAAAAGAGCTGTGCCATTTTTTAGCTGGAACTGACAGTTTGGGTTTGCCCACTTTAAAGACCCTGAGTCCCAACTTGCTCCAGGCTCCAGTGTGCCAGCGACTGCTGCGACCACTGCACACCTCTGAGTTTGGATGCAATTTTCTTTTGCTTCCAAATCCAACTTTGTAATTTTGCCTCCGTGGATGTCATTGTTCACAGTTAAAAGAAAGCAGGAAACCTAAAAGAAAAGCAGCGTCCCAAAACCTCTTAACCAAAAAGATGTGTGGGCGAGGCACGTCCTAGAATGAGAATCTGTAATGAACTCAGAATTGTAAAGAACCATTTTATTTCCACCAAGAGAAAGGGATATTATAAGACATTAAAGCAGCAACAACCCGAGGAGATGATGAGCTCTTAAAAAAAGGTACAGCTTTTCTTCTTTGTTTAGCTTTGGGTTTTTTTCCCTGTTCTTTTCTAGATCCTAGTGGCCAATGACCGAGCTTGCAAGTTGCTTGGGTGCAGTAGTCAGGAGCTCATTGGTCAAAAACTGTCCCACTTGATTTCCAAATCTGGTCAAGAGGCGTGGGAAGGAGTGGTTGAGGAGTACCTAGAGACTCCTGAATGTTCATCCGTGGTTTCAGGAACTGTGGTAGGTGAAATGTTCTAGGAAATACTCTCCAGCAGATGCAGGGGTTTTGTAGGCTATGGTTTGAGATTTTTTTTTTTTTTTTAACATTTCCTATATAATTTCCTGATATATTTAACTCCGTGGGCATTTGGCAGTTATGTCATTTGCAGGACTGCTTGGTTTAAAAGTGTGCAGATGTGGGAATTCAAAGGGCAAAAGATGATTTAAGGGGACAGCCATGAGAACCTTGCAACTGTCAACACACGTGGTCACTGTGCCTTGACCAAATCAGAACTTAAGACATTAGATTTCTTTTTTTAATTGCTTAACATGGAGGAAGTCTATTGTGGAAAATTTCCCAATTGTCTGGTCCTTAAAGTTATATTTTAAATTATCTTAATTTGGATCGTGCGTGTTATAAAGGTTGAAGCCCATTGCAATACTGTGAAATGTGTGTGCCAAAACACCATAGTTAGTGCAAAAGAATGGAATTGATATTTTGCCTAGAATGGGGTTATTTATGAGAGAACTGCATGAGAAAATCTCCATATTGTTTTCTTTTGCTGCTGTTGTGAGTTGTCGCTAGAGAATCCTTGGAAAATGAGCTCATCTTCTTTCTGGTGTGTTATTTTTGAACTGGAATTTTCAGAATCTCAGAGCCTTATCTTCCTGAATCCTCAGTTGGATATGGGGTGAGGGCAAAGATCTAAGTTTGATTCACCGTAACCCAAGATTAAAATTAAATGTCTGACAGAGACACTTATTCTAAGCTGTTCCAAATACTTTATAGGAGGTTCAGTCATGAACCCATTCTGTCAAGATCATATAAAAATCATAAACGGCTTGGGACGAGCCTTGCAGGCTGTAAGAAAAATCAACATTTTCTGATATGAGAAGCACCTCCTCCCATCAGAAATTCAGCTGCTGGTTTTGCAGCTGAAAGCAAGGACTGTGTTACTAGTGGGGAGTGTTCATTAGCACCATGGGACATCCCCTAAATAAAGACATCTCTGAGAGGCACTTCACGCTGAATGCAAGGTGTTAGAGTGGTGCATTTATTATTCTGAAGTCTTTATGCTTTTAGACTTCCCGAGGCGAGGAGAGACAATACAAAAGTAACAACATTTTGTGGGTTATTTCCAGACATTTTAATCTCTCTATTAAAACTATTTGTTCCCATAAAAGACTAGTGAGCAGTCAAGAAATTGTGTTTTTCTAATAATGGTAGGGAGGTATCTCGGCTCGGTATCTTCCTCCTGTTTGAAATTCGTTCTGAGTAACCACAGTCTCAGTTAAGTCATGTTCTCCTTTTCTGAACCTGCTGGGAAGGTGGATGTTATTGGCCACCTCAGTGAGAAGATCCCTGTCTCAGTCTGGTTGAGGCAAATAAGAAGCAAGGACACCCAGCGGTGTGTGGTGGTGCTGGAGCCAGTGGAAAGACTTTCAGCTCGTGTTTCCTTCACGGTTGACGTAAGTGTTTTCCTAGCAATCAAATGAGAGTGCAGTTTGTGAGAGTTTGTGAATGGGTGGGAGGTGTCTGAGGGCCAGCAGGTTGCTGTTTGTGAGCATGGAGGGTGTCCGTGGCAGGGCCTGCAGCCAGGGCTGGGCGTGGATCCCTGGTGTGGCTCACCTTGACGTGTTTGCCAACCCGCACAGGAATGCTCTCTCTGTCCTTGAGCAGTGTTGGTTTGGCAGGGGGTTGATACTTTGGGGTATGGGTGCCCTTGAGAAGGGCTCATCTGGCTGAGGAGCAGTTCTGTGAGGAGTGCTGGACACCTCTGCCTCTCTCCTGGGCAAAGGGCAGGCAGGCTCTCCCTGCACAGTGAGATGGGAATATTATCTGATGCTTTTACTGAGCGACTTGTGTCCACCAAAGGACTGCAGAATGAAATTTCCTGCCATTGCATAGATAACTGCAGGAACATTGAGTGGACTGTGGCTGAAATTGTAATAATCCTGTACATTTTCCTCCTCAGGGAAAAATTACATCATGTGACCTCCTTTATGCTCATCTCCATGGCTACCCAACATTGGAAGCAGTAGTTGGGCTCCACATAAAGGACCTGATTCCTTCTGTGCTGATCCCTCCTTTAGGCAAAAAAATCCCAAAGGTATAGTATGAGCACCAACCTCATTCTTCCATAGGCTTCCCGTTTGGAGTTGGTGCTGTTTTCCCTCCTTACATAATAGAAGAAATATATTTTCAGAGAGAAGCCTGATTCCCCTGGAAAAGGGTGGGCTGCCTTTTTGGGGAGCTGCTTTCTGAAGAGTTCCTAGCTAGGGATGAGACCATGCCCTGACCTCTCACTGCAGTCTGTCCTGGTGAAAGACAGTTTTCTCCAATCCTAGCTTTGTAAGGCACTGTGCATTTTCTGTGATCTCTAAGATTCCTTTGAATTCTTTAGCCCATTTCAATCATGTGTGTCTGAGGAGTGAAAGAATACCCAGGTCTTGCAAATGCCATGAAAATGGGCAGATAGGAAGTTGAAGGAGGCCTTCTTATGAATGCCCAATTTGTTAAAAAGCTGCAGCATAGACTGGTCTTCATCTTCAGGATATTTATTTAGTAGTTCAACACTGTATTCCAAATCCTTAAAAAAACAGACGTTGTTCATTTTGATATTTGCAAGATCGATTCCTTTTCTTTTCCTCTTCTTTTTCCTGAGGATTCCTGTGTAATTCTATATCAACAATGCAATAAACCCAAAACATTTGGTTAGTTAGGGGTTTTCTGTTTGAGTTTTGTTTGGTTGGCGTTTTCTGGTTTTTTTTCCCTAAATCTTGCTTTCATTTAGAACCTCAGGATCCAGCGGGCTGCAGGCCGATCCAGAGAGGGTGCCATGTTTCCTCTCAGTTTAAAGCTGGAAGTCAGCCCTCTGGAGCAAGAGGAGCAAGCAGCAGCGCAGAAAGATGAGCTTGCCCAGACACAAGGCTCTCTCCCAGCCTTTCAGTACTCTGCTACAGTTGTGGTGTTCTCCACCATCAGTGGGCTTATCACTGTCCAGTCAGATGGGATCATCTGTGGCATCACGGATAGCTTTGCTTTAATGCTCTTTGGCTATGAGAAGAAAGATCTCTTGGGAAAGGTAAGATGAGTTCATATCCTCCCAGAAGACTGATGCACGTGGGATTCCACTGGAATTGTGAAGCTGTTCCACACTCCTTGCCATCACAAAAGCCCTGCGTTCCACATGGTTGGTGAGCCAGGTGTGGGCTGACGGGCAAATTCCCGTGCTGGGATTGCATTGCTGAGGAGCTGCTCTGCATTTCAAGCAGCCCAAAGCGAGCTGCACGGCTCTCTGTTCTCCACTGGTCACGTGGATCACTTTTTTCCTGGCTGCTGCCCATGGGAATCAGGTTCACAGATGGGCTGTCAGCATTTGCCCCCATCCTGTGAGAACTGGCTTAGCTTTATAAGGTTTTGGGTTTTTTTTTGCTTTAGAACATTACATTCCTGATCCCTGGTTTCTATAACAACATGGGAAGAAGCAGTGGCTGTTCTTTGCCTTTCCCTCCTCTGGATGATTCCACAGGGACAGAAGGTGAGTGGCTTTTGGAAGGTGTCAGTGCCTGCCATACAGCTGGCTCTGGCTGCTGTGACCCAGGGGAAGTGAGCAGAGACAAGAGGTTCACCCACAAACATGAGAACATTCTTCATAAAAGCAGTGCCCCCCCCATGCAGTTTTTACATCAGGTTTCCACTGTCACCTCAGGTAAAGAGAATTGTTCACCTAAGATTGGGCTTCTCTGTTTGTTGCCGAGAAAACTGAATATCCAATATGGAAATTACAGTGAGAATAGAGAATGCTTTGTACTTAACCAGCACATCCCCTCCTTCCCTCCCCCTCCAGCCTGCTAGGACCCAGTGGTATTTTAAAATGAGTAAAATATAGCTTTTGTGACTGTGTTGCACCAGAACTGTAGCTACTTAGGATTAATATTTGAAGGGAAGAAGCTGATATTCCGAATTGCCTTGAGCTGCTGGCTAATATTCACTGTTATGGTTGCTGTATTTCAATCAGGGAGGCATCACATATTCCTCTGATGCACTTTGCATCAGAATTTATCAAAATTTTACTTCTCTGAACACAGCACAAATAAACAGAACCAAAGAAGCTTCGTGTTTCCATGTATGTCTTTTCCAGCTAGCTCTGCCCAACACAGAGCAAGTTCATGCTTTCATCTATATCACATTTTAGGCTGTTTTTTTTTCTCCTTTTTCTCCCTCTATTTTCTTTTTCTCTTTGCTTAGAAATGCACATCTGTGCTGAAACCAACGTGCCCCACTGGAACAAAGAAAAGTTAGTAGACAGGCTACAATTTCTTGAAAATTCTTTGCTGAAACAATGCCCCTAATCTAGGAGCAATTCAGCTCTTCAGTGAGGAAGCTTTGTTGGCACGCAGCCATTACTGATTAAAGGATTGTTCTAGATGCCAATCCAGATTTCTTCACTCATTACCTTCTCCTGCAGCAGTAAATACTTAAATCTACTTCATCTTCCAAACTCATGTTTTTCTTCTGATCTGTTGTCACTGGAGAAGGAAAAAACTGCATCTCCTCTTCTTTCAAACAAGTTTAGATTCTTTTTTTTATGTTACAGCTCCAGTGAGTTACATAAATCCAGTCCAAACCTTTTCATTATATGGGTTTGGAATGGGCTGTATATGTGTGGTTTGAGCTTTTTTTTTTTAATGCTGCTGCTGTATGATAATTTTAATTTCAGTCTCTCTACATTATTGGCATATTTAGGTCTCTGAACTTCAACTGAAGTAGCTAACACATGATACCAGTATCTGCCTCAGAGCTTTGCTGGAAAAGCAAATTTTGGCAGCCCTAAAACATGTAGATTCCTGCATGAGGTGATTTCTCCAAGTGCAGAGGAATGTCTTGTATTTTGACTATTTTGCCTCAGTCAAGCTTTTTATACTCAGTTCCTTGGGGAAAAGACAGACCGAGGCAGTTCCAAGTTTATTTTTAATCACTGTAACCTCTGAAGCCTAAACATAAAAGTTTAAATTGGTGTGGTTTTGTTTCCTATTTGGTACAGAGAGCAGCTTCTTGGCTGCATCTTTAGCACACCTTCTGTCAAGAGATGAAGAGCAGAAACTGGAGCAACGACACAAGGATGACAAATTAATACCTGATGAGAATACACAAAAGAATGGGACCGGTTTCTTTTCTCCTCCCTCACCTCCTGAGGCAGCATCCACCCCCACTAATAGGTAGGCATTTCATATACTGCATATTCCCTTGGGAAAATGAAAAGCTGTGATGGCAATCACCAGCAAAAGCTGATTTTTTTCACCTGTTTGATGTCTCTGGGAAGGTTTAGGAGGGCCTTCCATGCTCTGCTGTCTGTAGAATCTGAGTGCTGTTTGCAAGACAGGCTGAGCTGCCCCTGCCTTAGATTTTTATTTATATCTGCACAACCTGCACAATTTTACCATGGTAAGATTACAGAAATTCCAGCTCTGAAGGGAACCAAATGTTTCATCCAGACTAAGGGAGGTAATTAGGCTCTATCTTCACTAATCATAAACAGGGGATGTTTTTCTCCTTCCAGCTGGTGTTGCACTGAAGTCAGGTTACCTGCAGGGAATTCTAAGTGTTACTCCTTCTGGTGCTTGGCATAACTGTCAGGTCATCCATTAAAACAGGATGTTTTGCTGTGTTACTGAAGCCCAGCCATTTTTCCTTGTACTTTTCCAGGTCTTTTTCCTGTTACAAGGTTAGAAATTCCCTAACAAATCTGATGCTCGTGGCCTTCCTTAAATCAAATATTCCTAGAAGCTTGTTACTAGAATATTTTAGGGAAAACCCTCCCAGCCCTGGGGCCAGGTTGGGAAGTGGGCCAGATGTTTTCTGCACAAAAGGGTGAGCAGCTCATTTGGACTGTTTGATTTGGGCCTATAAAGCTGGAGCCCTTTTTTGGAGACATCCAGCTACAAGTGGATGCACTGCTTGGGATTTTCCCAATTGCTGGGAAGGGTTCTCCAGGTCCTCACTGAAAAAAGGTGCAATTGCAGACTCTGGATGATGGTAAAGTGTTTATGCAATTGGTGATGGGTCTTTCTCAATCCCTACTCTTTCTCCTATAGTAGTGATTAGATGCATCACCTTGCTTATTTTTGCTTCTTGCTAAAGAGTCAGAAGCTTATTATTTAATCAAATGTATCCTTTTACTTCTGTGTTACCTCAATATTAATAATAAAGACCATTCTTTCCATTGGTGCCTGTGCCCATTCCATCACCCCCATCAATTGGCAAAACACCTGCCATGTGTATTAGGGTTGTTTTTTGGGGTTTTTTTTGTGGTGGTAAATGATTTATGATCTGTATTTAGAAATTCATTTAGAAATTAAGCTAGAGAAGGAAATTATCCATAGGAAAGAGTGCCATTTGAGTGTACCTGCTCTTCTTTGGTAAATTTGTCAGGATTTTGGATACCTGTGCAAACAGCTTTTTGCTTTTAAACTTGAAATAAAACTATTGGTCTGGGTTTTAAACAGTGACCATATTTAAATGGGTATTATACAGTTTTCTTGTTTTGTAATCGTGATGTCACTGATAACATGAGTCCTTGCACTGAGGACTCAGCCCACCAGGGAGCCTTATCCCAAAGGCTGGCTTGACACAATCAGAGCAGTGGCACAGCAGAGAACAGTGGATGGATCAAATAATTCTCCAGAGGTGCTCTCTGCAAGGCTCTGTCTCGCATCAGCTGACTCAGAGCAGTGGGATTTAGGTCAGAGCTGGAGATTCCAGAGAGAAGCAGTCACAGTGCAGTGTCTCCTGCAGTAACTGCTGCCTGCCTGCCCCTTTGTTCCAGACCAGAGGACACTCGAAATGCCTCATGCTGTGACCCAGTGGAGCTGCCTGCTGGAGTTGCTTGTACCTCCCCTGGAACACCAACAGTGGATGAGCCATGGCCTGGGACAGCGCTGAGCTGCAGACAAGACTTTAAAAGCCACGTGGTTCCAGGGCAGGTGTCAAAAACAAACTGGACGTGTGATGCAAAACACTCCAGCCTCGAGCGTGTTGTTGTTGACAGCTGCCTGCTGAATGATCCTTCAGCTTTCTCTGCACGTGAAAGAAATCCTGCCTGGGATGTTTGCTCAGGAAATCAAACAGGCTGCAGTGCTTCTGCACCAGGAGCTGCCACTACCCCTGAAGATGTGAAAGAATCTGAACTGAGCAGTATTTGCTCTGGTCTTGAGGTCCTGGGACTGAGCACTGGTGTCAAGGGGAACTCGGACAACTCTTTAGGTGTTGCTGCAGCTCTTGTAGGAGGATGTTGCTCTGCTGCAGTGGACTCCAGTATCCTAACTGAGACTAACAGTGCCTTTTCCAGTCATCCAGGAAAGCAGCTGCTGAGTGGTGTTGCCCCAGGAGCTGATTCTGGATGCCTGGCCTCCAGAAGGCATTTACAAAACCCTGAGGAGTCCTCCACTGCATTTCCTGAGAAAGCTGAAACCCTTGCAGAAACTGTGGGGGACTCCTCCATCAGAAATCCCCTGAAAAACAAAGGCAGGCCTGAAGAACACTGTCAGTTCAAAGTTACATCAACGCCAGTGAAAGAAGAAGGCAGGCTAAATCCAGCAGCTCCTTTGACCTGGGAGATTCTGGAAGGCAGCTACTTTGGGAATTGCTGTCACAGAGATGGTTCACAATTCAGTAAGTGAAACCTTGTCCCCTTCCCAAACTCTTTTGTTGAGGTGCTCCTTTTCACCCACAGTTTTGCAGACAGTTCTGGTTAGAATCTCAGAGTGGAGAGAAAGGAAGAAACATCTAGAAGAAAAAAAAAAAAGGTATTTAAATCTACCCAGAGGGTATTAGAAAAGGAGGTGGCATAAAATACCATAAAATACCTTTCTTACCAGTGTTGGTAAGAAAGTAATCCCCACTGAAACGTCAGAAATACTGTCAAAACACAGTTAAAACATGTGAACCCAATAACTGTTTCTGAATAGAAAATACAAAACTGCAAGACTGTAAATTGCATTAAAATAATGTAATAGAATTTATTTCATTCACTCCTTCAGCTGCATTCAGTGGCTTGTTGAATAAAATCCCCGTTTTGATGTTTAATCTAGAATAACAGTATGAAGAGAATGATCACAGTTGGACACTGCTCTCAGAGAGGGAACTCTGGAGGTGGCTGATGAGTACCTCCAGAATAGCTGTGCTGCTGTCAGCCCCTCTGATGATTCCTTACTGAGCAGGTGTTCCCCAAATTCTGAACTTTTAATCAAGAGCTCAGAATTCTGTCCTCAAAATCTGCAGCCTTGTTCAGCACTGGAGTTATTATTCTACCCTTTTAATTTCTGCAGGCATTCTCTTTGAGGTGAGATGTGCAGAACTGCAGGATCCCTCTGTGCTTTTCTGTGTCTGGGTGGTGAAAGACATTTCACAGAGCCAAAAGGAAGCTGTAGCCAAGACTCAGCATTTGCTCACCAGCCTACCAAACTCTTCCCAGTCTGTTGCTGATCTTTCTACTAAAAGTCTTGGAGAAGTAAGAAATCCTACCTTTGAATGTTGGGCATTTCCCTCTTTGTTTGACTGTTAAGCTGAAGCTGAAGTCAAGAAGTTTTTCAAATTAATGACATGATGGTGGATGTTGCTGTTTCTTTCTTTCTTTCCTCTCCTTCTATACATATTAAAACAAAATCTCAGTTGCTATTCTGTAACACTTCTGGTGTGGGTAGTTACATTTCCAGCCTGAACAATGCAGTTCCAAACTGCAGGATACTCCAGGAGTACAACTCTCAGAACCAAAAATTCCTCCTTTTATCTGTTCTTGCAGATGTGTATGTTCTTTTCAGTATTTATCCATTTTATAAATGCGATTCTGTGGCTGGTCATTTTTTGCTGCCATTGTAATTTATATATCTGTGCTTTAGGCCATCAGAACAACTTCACTTTTTGACAATTCCCGAAGAGCTGAAGATCTTGAAGGATTAAGAGCATGTGAGGGAGAATTTGCAAAAAATTACAGCACTCTGAATCTTATTGGCAAAGGCTCTTTTGGCTTTGTCTGGAGTGCCAGGGGCAAGAAGGATCACCAGGAGGTGAAGTATTTCTTGTAGCTCTATTGCAATCATAATTTAGGATGGAAACTGAAGTTTAGAGCATTCATATTCTGTTAACTTTACACTGTCAAAAGCTTCTCTTTGGTAGTTAGGGGTTTTGCTTTGTTTAAACAGAAATCTAAACAGAAATTTAAATGTCTGCATTGATGTTGTGTATAAGTGTTACCCGAGACAACAGGTGCAGAATGAGTTAATGAACTGATGAATGCAGCTAATGAACCTGCTGAAAGAAGCAGACAGTAATCTTTACAGAATTATAGGGTTTAGTCTCCTGTTACTAAAGAGAATGGCAAACCTCAAGGTCTTTATTGTGCCACAACTCAAGAACGGGGAGTAGACTGAGATTATAGCACCTCCTCTTTTTCAGGAGAAGTGTTTTGGGTGCTGAGAGGGCAAGTTCTGGTGTTTCTCATGCAGGGATGTTCAGTGCTCATTTCCCTCCACTGCATCCATGTGCTGCAACTGCTTGATGAGAGAGAGCTGGCTTGTCAAAGCCTTTGGAATTCAGAGCAGCAATAAATATTTATGTGTATCATTTGGCTTCTAGGACTAAATTGATTTAAGCACATTTAAATATACTATAAGCCATTCACACTGGGTTCATTCCATGCCTCTAGGAATATGAGGCACTAACAGATCCCCTGGAAATTAACTTAGCTGACACTCAAGGCCATGCTTTGGCAGGTGATGCTGAATGCTGTTGTCTGTGTAGGTTGTTGTAAAGTTCATCTGGAAGGAGAGGGTGCTGGAGGACTGCTGGGTTGATGATCCTGACCTGGGGAGGGTCACTCAAGAAATTGCAATCCTGCAGAAGCTGCAGCACCCCAGTATCATTAAGGTACAGTGGAATTGTTGCAGTTTGCACTGCATCAGGTGGTTTGTTTGCATTCTGGGTGCTCCTCTTCAGGAGCCAAGTGTCCTGTTCTGAATCTGTCTTTTCAGGAAAGAAAGTAACCTGTTTATCCTGCTTGGTTTTGGAGGGTGTGTCACGGCAGACTGCTGCTTGCTTCCACATTTTTACCCCAAACTGATCTGAAGATGTGATTCTTAACAGAAAAAAAAAAAGTGCTATTTCAAGATAAGATGCATATCTTGGAAGTGTGATGTCACATCTGAACATGTACTAGTTCAGTAAATAATCTGGACACATGTTTCAAAGTTTCACAATCTTTGTTTTGAGGTCGTTGCTTTTGGTTTTGGAGGGGTTTCTGCTTGTTTGTTTGGTTTGGTTTTTTTTCTTCCGAAAGATAATTCCTCTTGGATTTAATTCTGCTCCCAGTTTTAATTTCTGTACTCTTTTCAAGAAACATTTGTGCTCAGTGAAATGAGACTTTAAAGATTATAGTATACACCAATTACATCTCCAAAAGGAGAGCAGTGTTTGTTAAAAAAAAGGCACTTTTTGAGGATGAAACACGTGATTAAACAGGCCTTTTATTTATAGGTGCTGGATGTATTTGAAAATGAATGCTTCTTCCAACTGGTGATGGAGAAGCATGGATCTGGTCTGGACCTCTTCACATTTATTGATAATCAGCCCAACTTGGATGAGCCATTAGCAAGTTACATATTCAGACAGGTGAGAGCAGAATTGCTGCATGCAGGTGAGAACTGGTTCATGTGAGAACCCAGATTCTGTTTCACCTAATTCTGGCTGATCAGCTGGCAGGCTGAATTGAAGTTGTGCTCAATGCTTGCAGACCCTTTCCTCACCTGATGGAAATGCTGCCTTCAGAAACCTTGTTGAGGTCTACTTAGAAACAACAAAGAAGCCTTTGCAGGACCTGACTGCCTGTGGAGCCTGCCCCCAGCCTACAAAAAGCCACGTTTTCACTTACTTCAGTGCTTAGTTTAGATGGGTTACAGGAGTAAAGGGCTCTGCTCTTTAAATCTGCTCTTAAATTATCTTGCATTTAAACGGTGGCATAATGCAAAGTAACTCAGGGTAGTTTCCCACGAATCAGGAGCTTGCCTGAAGGCTGAATTGCCCTTTGTTTAGCGAGTTAACCGCAGCAGCAGTACCCAGGTAATTTCCCCTCATGAGTTTTGGAGTAAATTCCTTGCTCTAGGGTCTGCAGGAATTGCTGTGCACGGTGGTAACGCCCCCCCTGCCCTCACCTGGGGTGCTGATGGAAGATTGAAGCCAAGGGGTGTCCCTGTAGCCTTGTGATGGATCAGCCCTTTCCTTAACCCAGCCTGGGGTTTGTAAGGCTGAATTGTTCCCTCAGATCTGCACTGCATTTCTCTGCAGAGGCAGATTTGTATTATAAATAGAAACCTTTCTCCCTCAGCCATCTGCTTTTCTTGTTAAAAACATGGTAGGAGTCAGGATCGTCTCCAAGGCGATATCATTCTCATATTATCCTTAATTATGCCATTAAAGCATGAATCGTGCAGGAAAAAGAATGGAGTTTAAGAGTGCCTGTGTTATTTATACCAAACTTGGCTCTGAAATGCCTTGTCATCCTGCAGCATGGAAGGCACATGGTAATATCCTTCTGGAGAAACCAAAGGACCCTCCAAGTGAAGCTGGGATAAAAATAGAGTAACTTGCAGAGGATTGTAGCAGTGGGCTTCAATGCTCAGAGTCACGTCCTGCCTGCAGCCTCCCCTCCTCCTGCACATCTGTGAGATGAAAGCAGCAAAGGCTCCTTAAAGTGTCTCTTCCAAGAGCACTGCAGCGAGGGTGACAGGCAGGCTTGAAGCCATTCCCAGTTACCATAATTAGGATGTATATCTTGTTTAGAGGGTGTCAAAACAAGCCAAAATGTGACTCCCCAGAAAGCTGTGATGCCACATCAATTATCCAGAGACTCTGTGTAGTAACACCTAGCTCTTCCTGTCTCTTCCAGCTTGTATCAGCTGTTGGATATCTCCACTGTAGGAACATCCTTCACAGAGATATCAAGGATGAAAATATTGTCATTGCTGAAGATTTCACTATTAAATTAGTGGACTTTGGTTCGGCTGCCTACCTGGAACCTGGGAAATTATTTTATACCTTCTGTGGGACAATTGAATACTGCTCACCAGAAGTGCTGTCTGGCAAACCGTATGTCACCCTCTGAAAAGTCATTTTTGTGCCATCACACAGAAAAACCCTGGTGGGCAGGGCTGCAACAGAGAAGCCAAGCTGCTGTGCAGTTGGAACGCTGCTAGAGTATCCAACCACAGGAAACTGCAGCGAGATTTAAGGCACTGCAGTGGCACAAATCTCCCTGAAGGTTTGAGTGCATACAAAGTAGGGCACTCTAGTGACAGAAATCAAGTTATAAAAGCTCGGATATGTACGAAGTTGTTTATGAATCTTTCATCAGGCTTTCTCTAGCAAAAGCTGCTCTTTCAGAGAGGTGGAGTAAGCAAGTATTGCTGTTAATATAGCACCTTCTCCGTGCACAGCTGTGCTTTGTATCCTCCCACGCTCCTCCTCTCTGTTCTCCCCTTTTCTACGTGCTTCCCTCTGTTTGAATTTTTCCCAGTTTGATCCATGTTCATCTCCCCGCTGATTTTGTACTCCTTGGGACTCAAAGACTCTTCCCTTGCAGCTTTCTCTTGCTGCTGTTTTGGATGTGCTACCTAAATCTTGGTTTTGTTCCCTCTTCTTTCCCTCTCCAAGTGCTCTGTACCTGGCAGCTGGTGCTCTCGTGGGTGCTCCACAAGGAAGCCTCCCCATCACAGGGGTGGCACTGCTGTAATTGTACATGCCTGGATGGATCTTGCTCCTGCTCCCCTGCTGTTTCCATGGGTCCCTCAGGCAGCTCCTCCTAAAGGAGTGGGGGGAGAAGCAATGCAAGGAGAGGAAATTCCTGCCGGGAATGAGATGAAAGGTGAAGCGAGCAGCTCTGCCCTGGGAGTTCCACCTCTTACTGTGTGAAGGAACTGGCATGTTTCCTCAGATGGAACTGAGACAGTTAATAGTTATTTCCAAATAACTTCTGAAAGGGCTGGGAGGATGTGTTTGCTCTTCCAGTTCAATATTTACTTGACAGTTTTGGCTGATGATGAAGAAGGTGGAGGGGTAAGTTCTTGTCACCAGCTAATGTATGTGGAAGTCTGGGTGCATGTCACACATGGTCAGCAGCAGAAACTGGTTGGCTTTCTGTGGTCGGTTTAATTTCCTGGAGAAGGATAATGCAGACTCCTCAAACACAAGAGAACCTTCTTAGAATTCTCACAAACTTCCTATGTTAAAATAAAAATTGGAAGCAAGGGCAGTCTGAGCTTAGGCAAGTTTTTCTCTCTGCACAGGTACCATGGCCCCGAGCTGGAGATGTGGTCGCTTGGCATCACCCTTTACACCCTGGTGTTTGGGGAGAATCCCTTCTGCGAGCTGGAGGAGGCCTTGGCAGCTGTCCTGAGTCCTCCTCACCCTGTGTCAGAAGGTGAGCTCTTCCCATTTGCTTTTCAACAGGAGCAGATCTCTTGGGAAATTATAAAGCAGTGGTTTTTTCCCCCAAAATACAGGGGAAGACTGAAAAAACGCTCCCCAGTGTGTTCTGTGATGATTTGGAAAGCTGCTCAGTGCAGCAGAGTTTGAGGGATTTGTCATTCTTTGAACATAGGCCGTATCTCTCATTCCCAACCTGCCCAAAATCCAGCCTGAGCCACGCTCTGCTGTCTGCCCAGGTCTCCTGGATCTCATGGCTGGGCTCCTGCACCCCGTTCCGGAGCAGCGCACGACTCTGGTCATGCTGGTGGAGGATCCTTGGCTGCGACAGCCTGTGAACCTGGCAGATTATACCTGGGCAGAGGTGTTTGCCCCTGCTGAGCCAGCTGAGCCCTCGGTCTAAAGGCTTCTTCCTCGAGGGATGACTTTGGAAAGCCTGAGCTCCGTTTAGCAGGATAGGTCCCGTTGGAAGGTTACCTGCTGATTCCCACATCTACTCAGTTTATTGCTATTCTTACCCAGGACACGTTTCAAAGATGTGAGGCAACGATTTTAATGTTGCTTAAATTGTTCGTAACTTGGAAAATATTTGCATTGCCTGGTTTTACTTTTTATATGTAGTTGATATATCTTTCTGAAAAGTGAAGGAATAAATGAATGATAATAAGCTTGTTGGTTTTCTGGAGTCTGCGTACACAAGAGACCAGACATGTAATTGCATGACTGGGGTGGGAGGAGTGGGTTGGTGGTGTCCTTTTTTTTAAAATCAGCGTCTTGTCTATATTCAGGAAAACAGTCCTCAATTTTGATGAGACAGAGATAGCGGGAAGAAAAAAAAATAAATTCAATAAAGAGAAATTTGGTCGAGACATAGGTAACAGGAACATTTTGGGGTGCAGGTCTGCCGGGCTCCTGCTGCTTCCGAGGAAGCGCTGGGTAAAAGCAGCGGTTTGGCCGCTGCTGCGGCTCTACAGAGAAACAAGAGGACTCGGCTTAATTACTAATTAGCACTGACTCCAGCCCGGGCCGCTGCTGTCTCCATCCGAGCCCGGACCGACCCGCCCTCCCCGGGCCACGGGGCTCGTTCTGCNGGGGCTGCGGGGACGGAGGGGGGGATAGCGGGGCGCTGGGGCGCTGCCCGCTGAGCTGCTGCCCGCAGGTCGGCTGCAGAGGGCCGTGAGCCGCTGCCCGCAGCTCTTCCACGTGCCCCGCAAGAGGCTGGAGGCGGCGGGGCGGCGGCTGCGGGAGCG
>VWZN01003143.1:232413-248340 GCA_013396955.1 Regulus satrapa
ACGGCGGAGCAGCTGCGGGAAGTGCTGGCCGCCTGCCCCGGCGTGCTGCTGGAGGAGCCGCGAACCCTCCATCACCACTTCCAGGTGAGGAGCGGGACCCGCCGCCCTGCCTGGAGAACGGGCTACGGTCGTGGGGCTGTGCCTGACACCGCCCCCGTTCCGCCCGCAGTACGCCTACTTCAGGATGGGGGTCCAGCAGAAGGAGATGGTGAAGGCTCGGCTCTTCCAAATGCCTTTTGCCGAGCTCCGCAATCGGCACATTTTCCTGGAGCGCCGGGGGCTCTACGAGACACCGCACAAAGGGCAGACGCAAACCAGTAACCCGAAACTGAAGGACGTCCTTCAGCTCCCGGAGAAAGAATTTCTGGCCAGTCTGGCCTGCTCTACCCCAGAGGAGTATGAGGTCTTCAAGAAGCTGCTGGCTCGAGAGGAGGAGGAGAAGGAAGAGGAGGATGTGGATGCACCGAACACAGAGGAGGATTATGATGATGATGATTTGGACAGTGATGAAAGTAAAACAGCCCGGGAGTGAGGAGGTGAGGCTCCGAGGTGCCCGAGCCCTCCCCTGCTGCCTCTTTCTTTGGTGCTTTGGGCTCCCTTCCCACACCAGCACAAGCTGGGTCCCGTGGGTGGGGTACCAATAAATCCCATCTGTCAAGTACAACACCACTCATTCCTCTTCTTTGACCAACTACTTAAAAAAAACCCAACCACACAAAACCACACAAAACAGTTTCCATAAAGTGTTTTTATTAAAAAAAAAAAAAAATCAAACAAAACCCCCTAATTTATTTCCAAGACTAGGTTAAAACCTCCCAGCTGCATTACATACTGAGCAGGCTGTGGGACAGGAGGCTGTGGGTGCTCTGCTGGCTGGCAGTGGGACCAGACTTCCCGGGGGGGACAGGTCCTGTGGAAGCAGAACTGTCCCGTGGCAGGGCCACCTCCACCTCCACAGCCCATGGCAGCGCTGAGCTCGTGGCTGACAGAGCAGGGGTGCAAATACTTTCAGACCACAGCTTCAAACCCTCCTGTCTGGCTTTCCCCTTGCCCTGCTCTTCCTGGTAGGGGGGGCTGGCTTCTTCTCCTGCCCTGGGAAAGCAGGGCTGCTGGAACAGAACCAGGCAGCCTTGGAGGAAAACAAGGCATGTCTCTCCTGTGGGAGCAAAGCTAAAGGTGGTGCAGGAGGGGAGCAGCACACTGGCCAGCTGGTCGTGGCTTCACATTGTCCCTGCCCCTCGCCCCTGCAGCTGTGCCTCCCGGCTGAGCCCTGTTACACTGCTCCTGGGAGGAAGAGGCTGGAGCGCTGACACTGCTGGGCCTGTCCTGCTCTGAGAGCATTTTCCAAGCTGCTGCCTTGAGACACAGAGCTCCGTGATGCTCGGCAGGAGGGGAGGGCCTCCCCACCAGAACAATCCCACTCTGCTGGGGCCACGATGCTCTATTACCATAACTGCAATATATCTCTGGTATGTGTTAATTTATAATATACACCGTGTACGTTAATACACAAATCTATGTTTAACTAGTGTCGTCATACAAACTCACAAAAACTAGGAACGTTTCTAAGCTACGCTTTTTCTTTCCTTGCCTGCCCTGCCGCAGTGCTGGTGCTCTCCTCCACAAAACCCTGCAGCACTCGGTGCCACAGGGAAGGCAAACTCCGGGTGCAGTGCAAGGGGGTGGCATGTGGGGCTGGCTTCCTCACCGAGCCTCTGCTGTGCCCTGCACTGGTGTGGAGGCAACGACAAGCGTGGTGGTACCCGCATGCCTCCTCAGCTGACAGACTTCACCCTACAGATCACATTTTAAATTCTTTCTAGGTGCTCTATTGGTTTCTGAGCTGGAAATTTGGTTAAAACCAGGGCTTGTTTACAAAGCAAAGAAAAAAGGCAGGCAGTAGAAGCTGCCTCAGTTTCCCCTGCTAGAGCAGAGGAAACGGGAATGCTCCTCTACTGCCCGTGCTCGCCTCACCACTCGGAGCTGCTCACCATTTCTAACTCATCTACAGAGGCTGCTCCTCAGAGCATATTTCTGGGGGGCCAGATTTCAGGTGATAGCTAAGGCTTTTTGCGTTAGACTGTTTTATTTGAGGGTTATAGGTAATTTATAACCTCGGATTACGAAAGGAGATGGGTGCAGATGCTGTTGGCAAGGGGCTGGGCCGATCCCTGAGTGAAGCGGGGAGCCCGTCGCTTGTGCAGAGGGGCTGGGGGTGCTGAGCAGGGCTGGCCCCCTCAAGGGGCACCGGTGCTCAGCTCCTCAGGGGAGAGAGGGGGGCCAGCAAAGGCAGTGCTGGGCCAGCGGGGCAAAGGGAGCACTACTCAGTGTGCTGATCCAGCTGCGTGGCCCTAAGGGGCTGGAGGAGAGGGAGAGGTTGACACGGGGCAGGAAAGGCTCCCCTGCTGTGTTCAACCCAGTGAGCAGATCTGATCTTCCTGGTGTTCAAAAAGCCCTTAGATGTGGAAAGACGAAGCTTCTACTGCTTTAAACCCTGTGGAGGAGCAGGAGTAAAATGAGCTGGTGTGCAGAGACAGCCAGATGCTCCACAGCTGGCCTCTTCCCACCACGTGCACCAGTCTTGTGCTGAGAGAAGGGGACCTGCTGCCTCCCTCCTGTGCCTGACCCTTTCTGCGCAGGAATCTCTTGTTCATGGAGCTGCAGAGCCAGGGGAAGCAGAGCACTGCCTCCTGCTTCTCTACCCCAGCTACAGTCAGGAGCCCTCAGCCCCCTCACACCCCCCGACGTGGTGGCGTGAGGCAGGATTGTGCCCTGGCCTGCACCCATCTCCCCGACTTCCTGCATGAGAATTCCCCCTGCCTGCATCTGAGGAGAGCTGGAGTAGGTACTTACTGCTATGGCTTCTTCAGTGTGTGACTGTTGCTTGGCTTTCTGGAAGAGAAGGGAGGACAGCACCGTCAGCCCCTTGCCCCTTGCTCACGGGCGGACCAACGGCACTGACATCCAAAAGCCTTGGTCACATCTGTACCCCTCTAGCAGTCCACCCCCAGCCTGGGTGTCCCCACGCACGCTGGGGCACAGCAGCCAGCCACCTCCTCGTGTCCAGGGTCCCAGGAAGGCTGGCACACCGAGTGTGCTGCTGCGGGCTGTACCTGCTGCTTGTCCTCTCGGAACCGGCGCTCTCACAGCTCTCCTTGTAGCAGATGTCCTGGTGTACCTTGTAGACTCTCCTGGACCTACACACACAGTGGAGACGTGAGTGTAGGCAACCAAAGGGAGAGATGAGCTTTGATGAGAGTGAAAGGGAAGTCTGGGTATTTCCCCTATTTCCTCGCAGGCTGCAGTAGCCAACCTGGGCAGGAATGGGGCTCGGCCTGCTGTGCTAGAGGACTGATCCCAGCCAGGCCTTTGTGCCTCCATCGCAGGGAGGCCGGGGCAGAGCACAACCCCCCCGTGCCCTGGTGCTGCCCTCTGCTCGCAGATGGAGAGGCAGCCACGAGCTGGATGGGATCTGCTGCTCTCTGGGGGGGTGTCACACACACCAAATCCAACCCTGCTGCCACGTGGGTGGGGTAAGGCCAGCGTGGAGCTGTCACTTCAGTGACACCCTGGCCTGGTGCACAGCTGGGGGCAGCCGCAGGGCCAGGCCAGGCTGCTCAGCCTGCGCTGGGGAGGGGGCAACTGCCAGCTGGGGTTGGAGACGGCCTTGTGCTCGCTCTCCCTTCCCCAAAGCTGAGCTGCAGGGAGACGTCCCCAGCTCAGAGCACAGGGGGAAGGGGGGAGCATAACCTGCAGGCAGTACTCACAGATAGTGGCAGGTGCCTCCTTCCCACACTGGGAATGACCTGGTTTCCGAGTACAGCCGCGTGCACGAGTGTGGCACCTTCTTGCAGGCTGCTTGGGGAATAGGAGAGGGGAGCTATCACTGAGCCCATCCCCGGCCCTGCCTGCCTGTGCCTTGTGGCAAGGGTCTGGTGAGGCCCCCTGGATTCTTGGCCATGCCGGAGGGATGGCCTCAACAGAGCTGACCCAGCAGTAGAAGCAGAGCGCCCAGCCTCACACTGTAACTGGATTTCTACGTAACTCTCTGGTTAAGGCAGGGGCCTGGCTTGCCGGGCAGAGGCAGAAAGCTCAGCCAGGGACCAGACCTGCACTCACATCTCCTCAAACTAAGAGCAGAGCCCAGCCCCTCTCTCAGCTGCCAGCATGAGGAAGACCTCTAGCAAAGCCTGGGCACTGCAGGAGCCCCTGGGTGCTGGCAGGGTGTGCTGGGTGACCTAAATCCTAGGGGATGTGTGATGGGGACAGCCAGCAGCCTAGCACTGCAGGAGGGAGCCTGGCCCTGTGGCACAGCCTGGCACTCACCCAGCTGGCAGACACGGCCCTTGAAGCCTGGGCGGCAGGCACAGTGGTAGGACTCGTCATCTCTGGTACAGGTGCCTCCATTCCTGCAGGGATTCTTGGAGCAGTTCTGCCCCTCTCCTGCAAAACACGCTCCACCATCAGAGCCCTGGGGCACAGCTCAGCCCTGCCAGGCCCCCTGCATTGTCAGGGTGCTCCCAGGAAGAGCAGGTGGGCAGGGGTGCCTGCCACGCCTCCAAGGAGGGCAGGCTGGTGCTGAGCACGTTGCCTGTGGGGCCAGGGCTGGGTTCCTGCTGCTGTAGGTCTCCCCCAGGACTTACTCTTGCTCTTTGTCTCACGCAGCTGCAGTGCCAGACTGTCCCAGCTGGACACCTCTGTGTTCTCCAGCTTCACTGGAGCCTCTGGCTCTGGACAATGAGAGAATTAGATGATGTCACCTTCCAGGCCAGAGGCAGACCCAAAGGCAGCCCCTCCAAGGGGATCCAGCCTGCCCGCAGCTTTGGGGCACTGGTCAGGCCTGAGGCTGTGCTTTAGCCCTTTCCAGCTGGCATCCCTAGAATTGAGGTGACATTCTCACTCCTAGAAGGGTCTGGGACAGAGTCCTGGGGAGGCAGGGCAGAACCAGAATGTGCAGTGAGGCCAAGGGCTGCCCTCAGGTGTACCAGGCCCCATGGTGTGGGGTTCGCAGGCACTCTAGGGCATCTTGGCTCGGCACTTCTATCCCCAGTCTTCTGGGGATGGAAAATGGGACCTAGGTCTAAACTAGTGAGGGGTTTCTCACCCAGCACCCTCCTCAGGTGTGAGGCTGTTCTTGACAGGGGGGGCTGAGGCTGCTGGGCAGGCAGGGGCTGCACTGGAGGGCTGTGGAGCCACTGCTCAGGCCCCTCTGCTGCTGGCAGGGAAGAAGGGCAGCTGTGCCACAGTCAGCATCGCCTCCCATCAGCAAGGGTCCTTCTCTGGGCTCCCCCAGCCAGCCCCCCTCTCCTCGGGCAGGGTTTAACAAGCAGAGCAGATGTTTGCTGGTCCAGGGCCAGCTGAGAGGGCTCCACCCTCCTCTATAGCTCCCCCAGCCCTACAGCAGCCTGCTGGGCTGCCACCTCAACTTGCAGGGAGCAGCAGGAGATGGTATTGGATGACAGGAGCAGGACACAGAGGCACAAGAGCACTTACGTGTCTTTACAGTGATGGATTTTCCCAGCGCAGTGCCAAACCTGGCGCTGATCCTCCCTCTGCCATCCACCAGCTCCGTGAACCTGGGACAGGGGAACCAGGTGGGTATGAGGCACCAGAGGTCCCCAGGCTCTGGGGTTCAGGGCAGCCGCATAAAGCAGTCACTGGTGGCATCAGGCTCTGTGCAAGTCCCATGGGGGAACTGCTGTCAGGATAAGGGGCCTTCCCAGCTGAGAACCCCAGTGGATGGGCAAGAGCTGCACCCCAGCAGGAGCATGGCTTGACCCTGCACACACCTGGGCATGGAAGCTGGGAAAAGGGACAGGCTCAGCCTAGTGCTCGGGTCGAGTGGAAGAGTCAGGAGTGCTGAAGCAGTGCCTACCTGGGGGCTGGCGAGGGCTCCTCAGCTGTGTCATGATCTGCCAGCAGGCGGAGCTCAGGCAGGAAAGCTGGGGGCAGCCTGTTTCGAAGAACCCGGGGGTGCCCAGCTTGGCTCCACCGTCTCTCTGGGGCCCCATCCCTCTGCACTGCAGACCAAAGGATGAGGCTTAATGGAGTGCGAGCCAGCAACCGACCTCCCGGCCAGTCCCATCACCCCATCCCATCATCCCCAGGCTGCCAGGTGACCCACGGACACTCTCCACACACTGGGGATGCAGGTACCTATCACCAAGCCAGAGCTCTGCACCTGCCCTTCACTAATCCTACAACCCCCACATCCCGTTCCAGTGGACCTGTGTCTTGTCCCCACAGCCTGCTGCAGACACCCAGCGCTGGGCCAGCAAGGGCTCACCACTGTTTTCCAGCTGGTTTCCACCCCTTACCCCACTTCCCTGACCTCCCCTTGCGCTGCAGCAATCCCGCAGAGCCCCGGGGAGCACTCACAGGTGTTGACGTAGAGGTGGATGGGCTCGCTGTGCACCTGGCCTTGCTCCGTGTTCTGCACAGCTGTCAGGGACAGGTGGTACCGCTGCCCGGGCAGCAGGTCCCGCACCGTGTAGGACACGAGTTTCCCGTTGGGCACGTAGCGGCTCTTGACGCTCTGGGCAGTGGTGACATTGATGATGTAGCCCTCCATGGTGCCAACGGGCGGCTGCTCCCACGCCATGGACACAGAGGTGGTGGTGACGTGCGAGGCCGTGAGGTTTTGTGGGGGGAGAGGCCCTGCGGCAGGCGGGGGATGGGCAGGGAAGTGGTCAGAGCTGGTGTCCCTGAATGGCCACCGCCCTACTCGCTCACATCACTGCCCGCACCAGCCCCGAGCCTGCTCCAGCCATGGGATGCTCAACAAGGTCCTTGCCGAGACAGACAGAGCCTCGCTGCACCCTGGCACTCAGGGCAGCCCTCGCCTTCTGACTGCCAGATAGCAGGGGATGAGCAGGGCCCAAGCATGGGGCCGGGCTCGTGCTGGTCTCAGAGACCGAACAACATTTGACAGGGGAGGACGTGCCAGTGTCTTTCCCAGCCCACCTCCTACCTGCCGTGCTGGCCAGACAGTCTGGCAGCTCCCACACCTCTCCCTCCCCACAGCTTTCCTGCCAAGCCCCTACGCCTGCCAAGCTGGCATGGCAAAGGCAACCTCACTCACTTGTCCACACGTGAAAAGGGGCCGTGGCCAGGCTCTCTGAGGGGTGGTCTTCCACTCCCAGGCCGCTCAGCGTTGTGACATGGATGATATATCTCTCTCCTGGCTGCAGGTCCCTGTGGAGGAAAAAGATAGGGTGGGAAGGGGCAAAGGGGGCACCCTGTGGGAGCCAGCGCCCCGGCAGCCCGCAGCAGCCCACTCACAGGAAGGTGTACTTGGCCACGCTGCTGTTCAGCTCCACGGTGCGGCCTGCCAGGTCCCCCATCTGGCGGATGGAGACCCTCACCCTACTGACAGTGGAGTGCTGGAGTCGGTGCAGAGCCCACTGCACCGTGATGGCACTGGCAGTCACATTCGTGATCTCAAAGCCTTCCACCGGACGCGGTCCTGGCCGGAGCAAGCGGAGGGGACTGCGGTCATCGTGGGTCGCCCCATCCCTTCCCCCTGCGCCCCCAAGGGGTCCTGCAGGCACCTCTGGATCGCCTTCCCCGGTGGAACAGCTCAGTGCCATCTCTCCCACTGAACTCACGCTCTCCTGTGTCCTCACAGCCTCCAGGCAGGCGGGAGGCACATCCATCTGCCCACCCACAGGGGCCTCGTGCTACTCAAAGCATTCCCGAGGCTGTCCCCTCTGCCCCTGCTCCGAAGGGCTGTAGTGTCCAGGCATGGTCCTAACTATAGAATCATCAAGGTTGGAAGAGACCTAGGAGATCATCCAGTCCAACCATCCTCCCAGCACTGTCACTATAACCCCTAAAGCACATCACCCAGCATCAGACCCAGATGCCTCCTGAACACACCTAGGGATGGTGACTCTAGCACCTCCCTGACATCCTATTCCGATGTTTGGCCACCTAAATAATGATTTTATTTTTTCTACTATCTAATGTGAATCTTGGCTTTAGGCCATTTCCTCTTGTTCTCTCTCTGCAGGCACAACAAAAGAAACCAGCCTCCACTACAACCTCCTGTCAGGGAGTTTTGGAGAGTGATGAGGTTCCCCCGAGCCTCCTCTTCTCAAGGCTAAACAAACCCATCTCTCTCAGCTCTTCCTCATAAGATATGTTTTCTAGACCCTTGACAAGCCTTGTTGCCCTTCTCTGGACATGCTCCAGGCCTCAATGTCCTCTTTAAAGTGAGGGGCCCAGACCTGAATGCCCTGCAGCCTCAACACCAACTGCAGAGGCACGATCACTTCCCTAGTCCTGCTGGCCACACTGCTCGTGATACAGGTCAAGATGCCACTGGCCTTCTTAGCCATTTGGGCACACTTGGGCTCATGTTTGGCCAGCTGTCAACCAGCACCCCTGGTCCCTTTCTGCTGAAGAGCTCTCGAGCCACTCCTCCCCCAGCCCGGAGCTGCAGGGGGCTGCTGTGACCCAAGTGCAGGACTCGACACTTGGCCTTAGTGAGCATCATGCTGTTGTCCTCGGCCCTTTGATTGAGTGTGCCAAGGTCTCTCTGCAGAGCCTTCCTACCCTCAAGCAGATCAACACTCCCATCCAACTTGGTGCTGTCTACAAATTTACTGAGGGTACACAAAATCCCCAGGTCCAGACCACCAGTAAATACATTAAACAGGACTGGCTCCAAACTAAGCCCTGGGGAGCCCCACTAGTGACTGCTATGTCAATGGCACACTTCAGGTGGCCATCCTGACCCCAGCATCCAGCCGTGGCTTGAGGCCCCATGAGATGCTGTGCCCAGCATAATGCTGCCATCTCCTCCCCTGGGCTTCACTTGGTCTCAGCCTGCTGGGGGAGATGTGGCTTATGGGCTTCACCACCACCACTCTCCTCTCCTCTGTTGAGGCCATCTTCTTTCCTATGTCTCATTCCCTTCATCCTGTTTGCATTTGGTTTCCACATGTGCCTGCCCTGGAAAGCAGGATCGAAGCTGCTCTGCCTGTCCATGCCCCAGAGGCATCACTGTGCCCCTCCTCTGCCCCCGGAGCAGAGGTCCCTGACAGCCCCTGCCCTCGCTGGCATGTTCCCACACCACGCCCAGCAGTACGGCAGGGTGACTGGTCCACAGGAGCCCCGCTGCCTGCCTTGCATGGGGGCTCCTCATACTCTCCAGGGCACGGTGACAAGGAGCAGAACAGCCTGGCCCCAACGAACAGGGTTCAGGAGCAATCCCAGCTGCAAGGTCCCTTACAGCTCCCTGGACAGCGTGAGCCACAGGGTGTCAGGCCTTTTACTCACAGCAAAGAAAACAGCGATTCTCTGTGTCAAGCACTTTCCAGAGGCCCCCAGCTGGATTTTAGGATCTGCACAAGCCAACCTGCCAGGTTTGACACCATGCTGGAGCTGGTGGCAGACTGGAGGTGGCAGCACAAACCCTGGCACCTGCAGGGGCCGCGCACGCTCACGACCGTGATCCCCCTTGGGGACGCTACTCACTAGTGCGCGTGGTGAGCATGACGGGCCTGCTGATATCATTCTTGTTGTTCACGTTGCGTTTGACTGAAAAGACAGAAATATTGTAGGCTCTGCCGGAGGTTAGTGCCCGCAATTGGTGGGCAGAACGACTTCGGTCCACAAAATCTGTCCTGCGGTAAGAGCCGTCGAGGGATACGTACGTCACGGCGTAGCCGTCAATGAGTTGCCTGGCAGCTGCGTCCTCAGGTGGGTGCCAAGAAATCAACACACCAGTGTCCTCCACCCTTTCCACCTTTAATGAGGTTGGTGGCAGCAATTCTTCAGGGTGTGTGCAAAAGCAAAGGGGAGAGGTAATGCCATGAATCTCTAGAGAACAGACCCTGTCAGCAAGCGGCAGAACAGCGGCGATAAGAGGACGAGGTCCTCGCTTGTCTCACTCGGCACACCCGGCAGGGGCTCTCTGGGTCTAAGCCACCCCTGGCTCAGTGGGCACAGGAGGAGCCAGGGTGCCAGGAGCATTCCCTGATATCACTGGTGGCCAAGCACTTGCCACTGTGGGATGGGGCAAGGGGTTCGGGGGAGGCCAGTGCCAAGAGGCTTCCCTCGGACGCCTCTGCCTCCCCTCCCGAGGGCATCCGAGGGATTGCCGTTGCTGCAGGGGAGATCCGTCCCCCGTGTCCTGGTGCCAAGCTCGGCACCCGTGGCAGTGACTCAGCACGCTAGCACCCACCCAAGGCACTGGTGGGGCACGGGCTGCCCCCCGCAAGGCGAGCCCCCAGCCCTGCCCGCCTAAAGGAGTGCTGCTGGTCCCGGACGGTGTCGAGCCCCTCGTGGGCGGTGGGCACTGCCAGGCTGGCGTCAAGCCCCACATCCTGTCCTGGTGCCGCTGCTGAGGGCCTTTACCTTTTTCGCAGTTCTTGCCTGTGTAGCTGACTTTGCAGGTGCAGCTGTGGGTGCCATTGCTGGGCAGGCAGTAGCCTCTGCTCCCACAGGGGCTGGAGAAGCACGGGTCGCTGGCTGTGGGAGAGGCGCCAGGTTTGGCAGTGTCAGCAGTGCCGCTGAGCCCGGGGCCACCCTGCGCTGCCCTGCCGGCCTCACCTGTCTCACAGTGGTAGCCGAAGAAACCCTCTGGGCACACACAGAGGTAGGAGCCCCCGTAGCTCTCGCACTCCCCTCCATTTCGGCAAGGGTCTGACTCACAGGCATCCACTTCTGGAGGCGGGAGAAGGCCGGCAGTGAGCACGCCAGCAGCCAGCTCCCAGCTTCCACCACCGAGCAACAGACCCCCGAGGGGGCAGCAAGGCAGCTGCGTAGCCCAGGGTTTGGCACAGCTGGTCTGGACACTGAATCCCCCACTGTCCACCATGGTGATGGGGTGGACACCTCGGAAAGGGAGTCCATCACTGGTGGACACCTCAATCCTTGCTCCCTCCCCCATCAGAGCAGTTTCAGCTCTGCCCCCAAAACTACAGGCAAGAAGGTGCAACAGCGAGCGAACAGGTGACGGCTCGGGGTCAAGGTGTCCAAGACAGTGACCAGCCAGCTGGCATGGTGGCAGCCCTGGCAGTGTCCTGGTGCCCATGATCCAGCCTCCCACTGACCCAGGAAGGGAGAGCCCCTACCTGTCTCACACTGGGTCCCCAGGAAGCCCTCGGGGCAGTAGCAGGCAAAGGACCCGGGGAGGTCTTGGCAGGTCCCGCTGTTCTTGCAAGGCTCTGACTGGCACTCGTCAACATCTGGGGTATGGCAGGAAGAAAGGCACCAGCTCAGCACAGGGACAGGGGCTTGGAGAGGCAGCACTCCTCCCATAGGGCATGGATCCTTCCCATGCCATTTGCTACCCCAAGCCCAGTGGCCAGGAACATCCCTTCTGGATGGCCACTGCCTTAGATCTGCCCCAGAAGCACATGGCACGGAGACATTCCTTTGGGGACACCTGGGGACAACTGGCAGTGTGGAGCTGTGCCGAGAGCTCCGTCCCACAGGGTGCCTGTGTCATGTCCCCTCATCTAACTTCCAATGGACAACCACCTCCTCCCACTGTCTTCTGCCAGATCCCAGGGAACTGCGCTGGAGCTACCTGCCAGAGTCCCAGCACCTCCCATGCTGCCCATTGTCCCCAACCAGGAGCAGCGTCTCCCTGGTGGAAAATCCTACAGTTGGCTGGGAGTCCTGGGACAGAAGCCCTTGCCTCAGGCTGATCCAAGCACACACAACTCCTGGTAACTCCTAGCTCTTTGCGATGGAGTTGGCAATCCCCTGGGGCTTCCCCCCTGGGCTGGAGCGTGAAGAAGGGATGGTGACAGTCCTGGAGCACGCCTGGCATGGTGTCTTACCCAGCTCGCAGTGGTAGCCGGTGTAACCTGGCTCACACAAGCACAGGAAGGCAGAGACACGGTCCTTGCACTGACCACCATTCAGGCAGGGCTGCGACTGGCACTCATCGATCTCTAAAGGCATTTGAGCAAGGGAGAGACAAAGTGAGAGACATGAGCACGGGACAGAGGGCAGCAGACAACTGGAGTACATATCCTGGGGTCACCAAACCATGGTCTTGACCACAGGCCACTGGGATTGGTGTCCCAGGGCTTGCCCACTCCCCAGCACTCCTCACCATCGCATTCGGGGGGGTCGCTCCAGACACCCGGCACACGGCAGACACGGGGATGGTTGTGCTGGCTGAGGATGTAGCCCAGCTCACACTGGTATTCAGCCAGTGAGCCCACTTTGGTGGAGTTGAAAGAAGCCTGGGCATGCTTCACCTCACTGGGGATACCACAGTCGACCTCTGTGGAGAGACAGGGGATGAATGGGGCCCTCAGAGGTGCCCCAAGTCCCCAGCTGGCAGGGGAAGTGCAAGGCCCTTACCAAACTGGCAGTGCTTCCCTACATAGCCCACGGAGCAGGTGCAAGCATAGCCCCCGCCGAGGTCCTCGCAGGTAGCCCCGTTCTCGCAGGGGCTAAGAAAGCAAGGGGAGGGCACTGGAAGAAGAGCAGAGCAAGGAATGAAACCAGAGCCAGCCCCCTTCCCCTTCCAGCAGGGCACAAGGAAGAGTTAGTTGGAGGGAAGGGAAGGGAAGGGAGGGAAGCAGCGAGCTCCTGACAGTCAGACCCATCATCCCCTCCAGGCACAGTAGCACGCCCTCCTCAAACTTACCAATCTCGCAGTGCCGCCCGGTGTAGCCTGGGGGACAGTCACACTTGTACTTGCCGATGTAGTGGAAACAGGTGCCTCCATTCTGGCAGGGCCCCGATGCACAGGGGTCCGGCTTACCTGGGGGCACAAGGTGGGCGTGAGCCTGGTGGGGCAGCTGCCACCTCTCCTCCCTGCGGGGGCCGGGGGGCTGTACCGATCTCGCAGTGCTTGCCGGTGAAGCGGTAGGGGCAGGAGCAGTGGTACTCGCCATCCGCCTCCCTGCAGGTGCCCCCGTTGCGGCAGGGCCCCGTGCTGCAGAGCCGAGGCTTGGCTGCAGAGAGAGCACCCAGAGAGGTGACCAGAGAGGGGTCAGAAGCTTTCGCTGCCTCCCACCAGCACCCCTACCACCAACCCCTCGCTGTGGGAAGCCTGACTGCATCCTGGGTCCAGCAACACCACAAAAACTACGCCCCTGCAGGCACGTGCCTTGGGGGCAAACAGGTGCATGATGCTGAGAGACAGCTGGCTGCTCCCAAGGGCAGAAGCTTTGGCAGGTAAATAAAATACACCAACACTGATGGTGTTGTACAGGAAACAGCTGGACCTGCTGCTGTGACTGTTGCGTAACATTAAGGGAATCATTCAATCCCTGTAGAACGGGATGGGAAAATCTGCACCACCTTGCAGCTCCGCAAGTAACTGTTCGTCTCCCAAAGAAGTCCAAGCCCTTCTCCCCACCTCTGCCAAGTGCTGGGGCCACAGGGGGCACTGAGGAGGTACCTTTCTCGCAGTGCATGCCAAGGAAGCCTTGAGGACACTCGCAGACGTAGGAGTCATCATGAACTTTGCAGGACCCCCCATTCAAGCAGGGCTCTGAGTCGCAGGGGGATGGCATCGCTGCAGAGCCAAACAAAGGGCATCACCCGAGGACATGTGGCCAGGGGTACAAGGACAGCTTGCCTGCTGGGGAGGGTACCCCCTGCTCACCCCCACCCCAGGGCTGCTCCTGCATGCCCGTGGACTCTTACTGTGGTTGGTGCCGTAGTTGGTGTGGCAGACACAGAGGTAGCTCCCGCCATACTCCATGCAGTACCCACCGTCCGGGCACTGCGTGTTCATGTTGCACGGCGTCGTGGTGACTTCTGCAAACACATGGCCAGTGCCAGCCTCCTTCAGTCAGTGGCAGGAGGACACCTAAGCAGGAGTCTCCTAACTTTGTGGGGTCCAATGAGACGTGACAGATCCTCTGGCACAGACAGTGCAAAATGGCAATGCCTGGCCTGGATGTGCAGGGATCAGCAAGGGAGCGCACAAAGGCCGCGACTCCCTCCCCACCCACGGGAGCTGGACTGAGGCAGAGGCTGGGAGAGGCACAGCTCAAAGGGGGAGTGATGGAGGTGGAAGCATTGCCGTCTCACCAGACAACAATATTTCCAGGTTTAAATTCAGTGTGTGCCCCTGGCACTGTGCTAGGCTCAAGCATGGGCAGTGTCTCCTCGCTGACCCACAGGCTGCCTGAGTCAAGCGTCCCGGAGGGAATGAACACAAGAAGCTTTCACCTACCGAATTCACAGAGGAGACCAAAAAACCCAGGAAGGCACTGGCAGACAGTGACGTTCCCCTCCAGGCAACTGCCCCCATTACGACACTCACAGCCCTCAGAGAGCTCTGCAAGAGAGGAAACAGGAGCTTCCCAGGACCTCTCCTGCTTGCGGGCTGAGACAGACAAGCGGCCTTGCCAGAAGCCACTCACAGGGGAATCTCAGGTGAGCAGCAGCCCTCAGGCTCTCAGACACACAGGCACAGCCTCCCTCCAGCAGGACAGACCCTCTGTTCAACCCCAGAGCCCAGGCTCTGTGGGGCTGCTGCTCCTCCCTCTCATGAGGCTCCCCTTGAGACACTGCACCCCACTAGCGAGTCCCCTCGGTTGGTACTCACGGTCTCGACAGTCCTGTCCAGTGTAGCCCTCCTGGCACTCACAGACATAGCCCCTCTCAGTCTCCAGACAGCTGCCTGCGTTCTGGCACGGCTGGGAGAGGCAGGCGCCGGGCACGCGGGGCCCACCTGTGGGGAATGGGGAGCCTTGAGCTGGAGAGGTCCAGTTTGGGGCTGGAATATCCTCTGGCCTGGGGATCCTGCTAGAGGTCCCAGCACGGTCAAGCAGCCCTGCAGGAAGGTTTTCCCTCCTGGCAGCACCAGGGCCGCTCTGCACATGCGACCACCAGTTTCAGCACTGCCTATGGCTGACACAGTCCCCTTGCAGCCATTTGCCCATTCCTGCCCGGTGCCCCCGACTGCAGTTCCCATGCCAGGCTGGTCGAGGCACCACCTCACGCACCATACTGGCAGTTGTTGCCGTAATAACCCGGGGAGCAGGTGCAGATATAGCGACCAGGGCGGATGTAGTTGCACGTCTGCCGGTTCTGGCAACTCCGGTCCTCACAGGAAGATGAATCTGGTAAGGGGAAAGCAAGGAAGTGAGCATGAGGAGAGCCTGGGAAAGAGGCTATGATGGCCAGCAGAACAGGGGGGACACAGTCCCCGGGGCACAGGCACCTGTCTCGCAGCGCTGTCCCACAAAGGGCTCCAGGCACACACAGGTGTAGTTATCGACCAGGTCCATGCAGTGCCCGCCGTTCAGGCATGGGCTGGACTCACATTCGTTCACCTCTGCAAGGAGAAGCCAGGAAAGGTGGTCAGGTCATGTGTGGGCACGGCCAGCTCACCTGGTGCCTCCCAGCCTGGATGATGCTCAGGAGGGTGAAGGTGACGGACAGAAAAAAAGAGGTGCCACTGGCAATTCCAAGCATTCCCCTCCCAAAACTACATCCAGGAATGAAGCTGACTGGGAAGGAAGCTTGCCAGGGTATGAAACGTCACCATCTCCATCCCATACCTGTTTCTGTCACCCACCTGTTTCGCAGTCCGCCCCTGTGTACCCCGACTGGCACAAGCATGCTGCTGTCCTGTTCACCACCTGGCAACTCCCACCATTTTGGCACACCCTGTTCTCACATGGTGATTCTGCTGCAGAGGAACATTCAAAAAAAGAGGGGCAGGGGTGTCAGCCTAGGCGCAGGACCAGCACATGGCACCCTCTCCACCTGGTGGTGACACCAGGCCTAGGCAGAACATAGACTGGAGTCACCCATGCAACCTCTGCCAGGAGACAGTGGCCATGTCCCCAGTCATGACCGTCCCCAAAACCTGTCCTTAGGCAGCTCAGCTGCTTCATCCTCCTGCACCTCCTGGATGTCAGTGTGCTCTGCTGGGCATTTCTCCCTCCCTCCCTTCCTCCCCCACAAGTCAACTCCCTTCTCGCCTTTTCCACT
>VWZN01003143.1:278250-299203 GCA_013396955.1 Regulus satrapa
GTGGCTGGACAAGGGCCGCCATGTCACTGCGGGCCGGCGCCGTGGCTGCTGGCTGTTGAAGGGGCAGGTGGCGGCGTGCAGGGCTCCACGCTTGGTCATCCAGGTTCGCAGGGAGCAGCCCTGCACCTGCCCTATTGTCCTACTCCTCTGCTTCCTCCTCCTCCCCTCCCTGAGGGGGCAGTGACCCCTCCCTGCAGACCCCGTGGGAGCCACTCTCCCGCCTGCTGGTGTCCAGTGCCACAGCACCGGGGCTAGGGGAGCACAAGGAATCAACCGAGCATCTCCTGTCCCACCCCACAGCCAGGCACCCTGCCATGCCAGCACCCAGAACAGCCCCACGCAGGTGGCACTGGGATGCAGGGAGGCAGCAGAGCCTCCCCCTCCCCTGGGTACGGCCAGGGGTGTGGTGGCTCTGCCATCTCGGCATGCTGCTGCTGACCTCCATTTTGTCTGGGAGGTGGCAGCTGGCGCCGGCAAAGATGCTGCCACCACCCTCCACCTCCCTGCATGTGGCAAGAGCTGCAGCCCCCCAAGCCCTGAGTCGTGTGGGAATCTGTTGTCTGTCCCCTTGCTGGCTACCCTTCTCCACGCCCTGCGATGCTGGGCACCCACCGGAGCTCACTCCCTTTTCTGTGCAGCTTTTCCCTGCTTTGGGTTTGAGTGTCTGGAAGAGAGGATGAAGGGAGCGGGGATTGGGGGTGGGGTTACTTTGCAGCAGAGATGGGGAGCAGAACCCCTCATCCATGTCCTTACATTTGCTACTCGTCCACTCAATCTGCACGGAAATTCTCAGGGAGCTGCAAATTCTGCCCTGAAGTGTCCCCCATTGGGGGTGGCACAGGGCAGGGTGCCTGTGATGGTGCTGGGGAAGCAGGGGCTGGCATTTCTTCTGAGCACAGGGGGCACTTGCCCTTGTCCTGAGCTGTCCTCTGAGCTGCTTCCCTGCCTGCAGGTGCTGCTCTGGAGAAAACTGCACTGTCATGGCCCCTTGCCCCGTGTGGGGCGGGAGCTGGGCGAGGAGCTTGGCTGGCAGGCGATGATGGTGCCGCGCCATCCGGCAATCCGTGTCACCCGCCGCCCCTGCTGCTCTAGAGGCACGACAGAGCCCCGTGCTCCCGGCCAGAGCTGGGTGGGCCCCAACAGAGGGTGCAGGGGAAGGGCTCACCACAACAAAGCCTGGCAGCTGCTGAGAATACACCGGTGCAGCCAAACGGGGCGTCCGCCCTCGCCGCTGAGGTGGCGTGGGGTTGGATGCGTGCAGACAAAGAGAAACTCACCTCGGATTTCCCTGGCTGCAGGCAGACTCGTCATCTGCTGGAGCTGGGGGACCAGCATCCTTTGGGGGAGAGCTCGCTGCTTGGTGGCACCTGGGGACAATGCTCCCTGCCCTATTGGCCACCTCTCTGCCAGTTGGTAGCCCAACTAAAGAGCGGTTTCATTAGCTAATCTCTGCCTAATTAGTCTCAGCCGATTAACTGTGGCTCTCCAGGCCTTTTGCCCCTCACTAGGAGTGGCTGGTGTGTCACAGGGATGGGCAGAGCCTGCAGGCTGCACGGGAAGTGGGGGAATAGATGCCCTGCAGAACTGGGGGGACAGGCCCAGATGTTCCCCCAGGGACTTGGCCATCCCTCTCTGCAGCCTCCCTTGTGTGTGGGGTAGCCCCGGGAGGCGGCAGGGAGGGAACAGGGAGCGGGGCTGTGGTGCTGGCATGCTCCCAGCAAAAGGCTGGTCGTGGCTTATCGAATTTCTCTCGATGGCAGCCGATTAAGCAGGTGGTGGCTGCTCTGGCTGTCCCCAGGCAGAGCGAGCTGGCCGGGCTCGAGCTGCCCAGAGGCTGGGGGGGCTGCCCAGCCTGTGGATGGCAGGGAGAGGGAAAAGGTCCTGCTGGCAAGACTGGGGTTTTTCATGGCCAGCAACGGCGGGGGCATGGGGCTGACGGGGCAGAAGAAGGCAAAGGAAGGAAAGCAGCACCGATGGCAGGTACCCAGCAGGGCGAGGCACATGGAAAAGTGGCTCAAAGGAGAAACCGAGTCTCGTCATGGGAAGTGACGGGGCTGGAGCGGCTGGGAATGGCACAGGGGTGGGAGGGGATAAGGGCAGGGCCTGAGGTGGCCGTGGCAGGCAGGAGGCAGTCCTGGGGCTGGTGGGCTCACTGATGGGTGTTGCAGTTCTGGGGCTGGGAAGGAGGCAGGAGTCCAGCGACCTGACCCACCTCTTCAGGTAGCTGGAGAGGCTGCAGAGCTGGGGGAAGGGACTTGGGAGAAGAGGAAATGTTTGACATAGGCAGTTGTCAGGTGCAGATGGGATTTGGCCTAGGGATGAATCCATTGTCCTTGAGTGGTGCCACAGGGTGGAGCAGCTCACGCTGATGGCTTCGTGGAGATGCAGCCCTTCCGCGTGGGAATATATGCAAACGTTTCATGGGAAAAACAACTCTTTCATTCGCCTTTGGCAAGCACTTCTGTTTAATTTTTCCTTTCCCCCGTCTGAGTGGGGAGGCACTGGCAGGCAGCAGCCCACTTGCTGGCTTAGGGACTCAAGGGTGGTGTTAAACACCTGCTTAAAATAATCCAAGCTCAAGAAAGCCTGAGACCAAATGCTTGAACTCTGGAATTTATGGGTGTGAGCACAGTGGGAGCTCCACAGCCATCCCAGTGGGAAGATAAGAGGAGGGCTTGGGAACTCCAACAGAAGAAGCTTTGTCCTCTGCACGCTGTTGGACATGCCAGCTCACTTATAAAATAGGCAAAGGGTTTCTGAAAGGCAGTGCCAAGCTTGTAACACTTTCTTGATGCAAATTTTTCCACTGTGTCTATGGTTTCCTCTCACCCCCTTGGAAATCAAACCACAGCTGTCAAACCTCAGGTAGTTTTAAAGCCATCCCCTTCTCTTGGGATACTTTCTATTCTGTGGATTTGGGTTTTTCTTCCCTTCCCCCCACCCCTTTTTTTTCCACAAATTCTCCTGAATTTTTCATTTCCACTATGGGAAAACACATCTCATGTTCAAGATCCCTCTTTACTGCTCCGCTTCCTTCTGGTCATGGCCCATGTAACCAGAGCTGTGCCAGTGCTCCCTAACGATCTCATTTCTCCCTGATCTCCTTCCTCCTGGAGCAAATATCCTGCTGGCTAAACCCAGGTTTGAAAAGCATTAGGGAATTCACACACACCTTTGCAGGTGGGATGCCAGAGAAGCAGTTTCTGCCCATTCTCTGAAGGGTTCTGTGCTCTATTTTCACCACCAGGCTCAGCACAGCCAACCAGGGAGCAGGGAAAGGCAGGGAAAAAAAGACAAATGTTAGAAGGCAGGAAGGGATTTTGTCAGGTCCAAAAGGATCCCAAAGGATGTAGCAATCAGAGGAAGAATCCCAGTATAATTTCCTGGCTAGTGCTGGTAAGGCTTACCTGCAGCTGAGGGAAGGTGAGAATGGCCTGCAGGGCACCTGGGCATCAGTGGACAACTGATCCCAACTGGGACGGACAACTGCAAGAATGTTGGTGAGGGGGGTTGGTTTGTCACGCGAGATTTGCGATTCATCATTTTTTTACCGAAAGGACTGGAAATACGGTGGTGAACTGGGAGCTTCAGCTGAGTGCAGTGGCCACTGGCTTCCCAGGAAGGGCTGCTGGTGCTGATGCTGCACGTCTGCTTTGTGGGAGCTGAATGGGAGGCACATGCCAGCGGCTGGGCTCAGCAGCCGCCTCCTTTCTCAGCGGAATGCCACGGCTCCCCCTCCCCGCCCCACTCTGCCCCGCTGCTCTGGGGCTGGAGGCTCAGGTAACAGGGCCTGCGGACTTGCTTGCAGATTAGGGAGCACCTGCTCGGTGCCATTGGCCCCCCGGGATGAAAAGGCTGCTCCTTGGGGGTCATGCTGATTGCTGACAGTGGGGCTCTGTCCGCTGCTGTGGGTGCCCACCAAGCGATGCTGCAGGGTGATGGCCTGGGCTAAGGGCAGGGACGGCCCCTGGGACTGAGCTGGGGGTCATGACCTGAGGTGTGACAGGGAGGAGGGAGAGGTAAAAGGAAGGCAGATCAAGGTATGAAAGGAAACGTCATCATCTTCCGGGCAGAGCCAAAACAGCCCGGAGGCCTCCTTGCACGGGGCTTTCCGTTCATCCTGCACAGTTGCAAGACTGCGGATTGGAATGCAAGCTTTCCTAAGCTTTCCTTTTCTTGCCTTTTGCAGGACAGCCACTGCTCCCCACTAGCAGGACCCCGGTGCGGCCAGCGCCATGGCGGGAGCGTCGGTGAAGGTGGCGGTGCGCGTCCGGCCCTTCAACTCCCGGGAGATGAGCCGGGAATCCAAATGCATCATCCAGATGTCAGGAAGCACCACCAGTGAGTGCCCCTGGGGCAGGGGGAGGCTTTGGGTGCTGCCTGGGAAGGAGCACGTTGTGGTGTGGCCACGGCAGCAAGCATTGGCCCGTGGGGATCCTTGGGGAGGGTGCCTGAAGCCTCTCGAGTCGTTTGGAGGAGGAAATGTGGGGAGGATGCCAGCTTTCCATGGAGAAATGCAGTCCTGCTGTTGAAATAGAAGTGGTGGGGTCTGCAAGGCACTGAGCCCCTGGATTTGGGTGGCAGTGGAAAGGGCACTACTCCCCAGCAGGCAAGGAGGGAGGAATCACAGAATCAGGGGATGGTTTTGTTCAGAAGGGATGTTAAAGATGGTCTCCTTCCAACCTTCCACTGTAGATCAGGCTCTTCCACATCCAACCTGGCCTTGAAGCTGTGCATGGGCCAGCAAGTGTTTCTGACAGCACTGCCTGGCCAGGTACCACTCACTGCAGCGTGCCAGGACCCATCCCTGCTTCTCTGGGGCTCTTGGAGGTGCAACGGCAGCAGGATGGAGGGGTGGGAGGAAGATTTGCGGTGCGCTCAGGGTGGGAGGGTGTAGCGTGGAGACTGGGGGCTGTATGTCCTGTCAGGAGCCTGTCTGGCCTTTGCCCCTCTTTAAGCAGCAGCCGCTGGCAGCACGGTGTGGGAATGGCAGTCAGATCCCTCCTGTTTGGCTCTGGAAGCCTCCAGATGGGGCAGTGTCTAAAATAACTCCCTGCCCGCCCGCCTGGGGCTGCCTGCGTCACCGACGGTGGGTGAGGCACCGGTGCCAGCCACCCCCGCCGTGCAGGCTGCCATGACAACCCTGCTGGTGGGGAGAGGACGGCACCCAAGGGTGCACGGAGCCTCTGAGACCACCCCCTGGGGCCACCCCAGGCCTGGGGAGCCGGAGTGGGAGGTCTGTGGGGCAGCACCGCTGGTCTCTGGCATCCTGTGGGGGCTCTTCCTTCCTGGTTGGACGGGGATTCTCCATCTGCCTGGGGTGCAGAGCCTCTGCCCTCGTGGTGAGGAAGCCTCCTCATGGTGAGGAGCTTCCCACCTGCCCAAGGCCAGGGAATAGGTAGGGGAGATGTTCCCCATTCTGGTCCTGATGGGTGGGAGGGACCCGTCGTGCCCCAATCCCACTCAACAGCCCCAGGCATCCCCCCTTGCGCCGTGGCTGTGTTTGTTCAGGGCTGTGTTTGTTCAGGGCTCTGTGCCCCTGCTCATCCTGCCCACCCTGCTCCACCCCTCCAGGCCCTGCCCCAGCACCAGCGAGGGCAGCAGGAGCCCTTTGCTGACAGTGAGGATTTTCTCCATGAATGGACAAACCACTGGCTAATCCTCTTGGCCGGGGGGCTGGGGAGCAAGTGTGGGGGGCTCAGAAACCTGCTGCTGCTGTGGCTGCTGGAGGCAGGAGGACACCAGTAGTGCCAGCAGAGCAGGACTGTCTCAATCCCCTCAGCTCCTTGCAGAGAAGCCAAAAAAAAAAACCAAAAACCAAACATGTTTGAGGGGAGGGAGAACAAGTTTTCCCCTTCCCAGGATTGTTTGCTGAGACCTTGGCAGGTGCTGGGGTGGGGAAGCAGGTTCTTCTCCTGCCTAATGCATTGAGCCCCGTGGGAGGCAGCGGGGCCCAGGGTGGGAAGGCATCAGCCTTTCTCTGCTGTCCTTCTGCCTGCAAACTTCCAGCTGCCACAGCCACCCACGTGCTCACCAACACTGCTGCTTTGTTCCTGCGGTGTCCTGCACCTTGTGGGCACCATCCCGGGCCCTCTCCTGATGGCTCCCACCAGGATGGTGGGGAGGAGACCCCTGGCTTTGGTCCCAGTCATGTTTTCTGTCTGGGGTTGTGCCTCTGCTGGCTTTAAAACCTTGTGTTTATTTTCTCTGATGTGGGTTCTGGGCTTTCTCCTGCTCTGTGCCTGCCCGCTCACTGGGCTTTGCCGTGCTGCTGGCTCTTCAGGGCAAGGTGAGGGACATCTCTGAAGGTTTTCCTCCTTCCTGCCCCCTTGTCTCTGCGTTTGTCTTCACCTGCCTCCTTGCCTTTTGAATCCCACTGGCCCAGAGCACAAATCTTTTGCAGCAGCTTTGCAAAAGGCCTATATGCCCGGTCACAGGAAAGGAAACATTCCACCAGCAGCCTCCGTCTGCCTGCAGGCAAATAAATGGGAATGAGAGGGCCATGGGAAGAGCGTTCCAGCTCAGGACAGGAGATGCCTGCTCTTGGGGTGCTCCCTTCTCCCCTGTGTCCCTGGTTTCCCATGGCAGCTGGGCAGCTGCAGCTGGGGCGCCTGGAGCAGCTCGGTGCCATCCCCAGCTGCTGCTCTGCCCTGCGCCCAGCATGGGCTGGCACTGGGATGGAGAACAGAGCCTTGTGTGGCTCCACCCTGCCTGCCCCAGCTCTCCTTGCTGCTCCTGTTCGCTGTGGCCAGCATCACCTCTGCAGGGCACACACAGAGGGCACGGGGGAGCTGCCAGGCTGAGCACCAGGAGCCATCAGAGAGGCTTCTTGCGTGACCTCTGCCCCTGCTTCTCCTCACAATGCCCTCAGCACAACAGCCAGGCCTTGGCAGGGATCAGGAACGGGCTGCCCACAAAGAGCTGCTCTTCCCAGGGGCCTCCACATCCCCGCTCACTGCTGCAGGACTGCCAGTTATTCCTTCCCAGCCCTTTCTCCTGGTAATTAGCCTGGCATGCCGCAGGTGTCCAGAGCATCGGAGCCAGGCTGCCTGCAGCAGGTAGCCAGGCAGGGAGCCCGTGCCAGCCCCTCTTTGGTGCCAGAGCTGGGCTTCTGTCCGTGCTAAGGAGCTTCTCAGAAGCGCCACGCTGTGGTTTTGGGGTCAGGGCTGGATCCTGACCCCACTTCCCACCCTTCCCCAGTCTGCCTCGCCTCTGTTGCAGACAGGGCTGGGTTGTTCCCAGTGGACTCTTTCTAAGGGAGCAGAAGGCGTATCCATCTGCTGATGGAGGAGGGATTCAGAGCAGAAAGCATCTCTGTGTGTAACACTGCCCCGAGCTGCACCGTGCTCGGGCTGCTCGGGAATGTCCCGGCTGGAATCAGGAGTGGGCTCAAGCCCTGGCTGACTGCAGGCTGGGATGGACAAAGCTCAGGGGCTTCTGGCTTCTTCATCCTTGGTGCTGGCAGGGAGCAGCTGGGGCAGTGAGCACGGGAGCTGTGCTGCACAGGCCTCAATGTCACTTCATTGTCACCTAACACGGCCGGTGGCTGGATCTCGTGATTGCCTGCTGGTTTGGGTTTCTTCTGATGCATCTGTTGTTTCGGGAAAAAAAAACCACATCGTAAATGCTCTACAGGAGGAAAAAAAAACCATCTCATGAGGAAGAGCAGTGATGCAGTCTCCAATTTCCATAGCAACGTCCTTTTCATCAGGGGATGACAAAAGCAGACTCTTGTTTCCGCTGGTGGTGTGACACGAGGCATTAATCACCCTGCTGGGGCTGGGGACCTGGAGAGGCAGGAGCCAGAGGGGCTCCAGGGGAGCCTGGCAGGGCTGCAGCTTCTCCCAGCCCACAGGTGCCAGAATTGGACAGTATTGCCCCAGCTGTGGGGAGAGGAAGGGTGTGACCCTCCCGTGCCAGTGCTGGGCTCCCATGGGCAGGTGCCAGAGCAGGAAGGAGCCGGAGGGAAGGAGTCATGTCCCCCTCACCGTGTCCAGCAGGATGTTTGGGCAAGGCTCTGCCCTGTTCCCTGGGCTCTGCTGGCCATGGCACCCACCTCTGCTTTCAGATTTGAGATCTGGGGGTTCTGGACCCATCTGTGGAACTGGAAGTGTCCCAGTCCATCTTCCAGGCCTCTTTCAGACTGAATCCTCTCTCCCTTCATGCCTTCCACATGGAGAGGGGGAGAGTGGGGCAGGGCATGGGTGGCTGGTGGCCTCACATTCCCATCTGTTTGTTCCTAGCTATCCTGAACCCAAAACAGCCCAAAGAGACACCAAAAAGCTTCAGCTTTGACTATTCCTACTGGTCCCACACTACGGTAAGCCCTGGGAGGCCTGAGCCCGCCTCGAAGGCTGGGCTGGGGAGAGGCAGGAGGGCCTCCTTGCCAAATTTCTTCACGTGCCACTCCTCTGTGCAGCCTGCAGACATCAACTATGCATCCCAGAAGCAAGTGTACCGGGACATTGGCGAGGAGATGCTGCAGCACGCCTTTGAAGGCTACAACGTGTGCATCTTCGCCTATGGGCAGACGGGAGCTGGCAAATCCTACACCATGATGGGCAAGCAGGAGAAGGACCAGCAAGGCATCATCCCACAGGTGGGCCTGGGGACAACTGCCTGCCCCAAAGGGATGTCCAAAGGAAAAGCAGAGCTGGGAGGAAAGAGGGCAGCAGGGGTTAGAGTGAGGCCAGGTTTTGCCAAGGTCTAATACAGCACTACCGTGACAGTGAGCTGGCATGGCTCTGCCAGGAGGGGGTCCAGGAGGGACATCCAGGCTTTCCAAGACTGGATGGACTATGGTCTGGCCACACAAGGCCAGTGTACGTGAGCAGCAGTGCTCCAAGAGCTGAGCTGCTGACCAAGAGCTGCTGCGTGCTGGCCCAGCAGGACACAGCAGGGCTCTGGGGATGCTGATTCTCCATGTCAGTGTGGGGATGGGGGCTCTGCCAGCTCCCCAGGAGCCATTCCAGCACTCCTTGGCTGGTCTGGGGAGGTGAAAAGGTAGAAATCTGTGTATCCTGGGCACCCCAGGCAGGAGCATCCTGCTGGTGGGGGGCTGAGCCTGGCTCTTTGTCCGCAGCTGTGCGAGGACCTCTTCTCCCGCATCAATGACACAACGAATGACAACATGTCCTATTCCGTGGAGGTAGGCACCCCACTGCCCGCCCAGCCCACTTCTGGCCTCCCACCTGGCCCCACAGGTTGTGCAGACCCCTGTCTGGGGGATGCCTGGCTGGCTCATTCTGCTAGCTCTGCCCGTGCCCTCTGCTCTAGGTGAGCTACATGGAGATCTACTGCGAGCGCGTGAGGGACCTGCTGAACCCCAAGAACAAGGGGAACCTGCGGGTGAGGGAGCATCCCCTCATGGGTCCATATGTTGAGGACCTTTCCAAGCTGGCTGTGACTTCCTACAATGACATCCAGGACCTTATGGACTCTGGAAACAAAGCCCGGTGAGTTGGAGAAGGAGGAGATGGGCAGGGTTTGGGAAGCTTGCAGTCATTTCTGGAAGTCATTTCTTCACTTCCTTACTTGGCCAGTCCAGCTGCTCTGGAAGTGGCAGTCCCCTCCTCGCTCAGTGCTGGCTACCCCCACTTCCTTTCACCTTACCTTCCTCCTGCTTTCCAAGTGCTCTGGAGTCAGCAGGAAAAAGCCTGACCTTGTGCACATCTTCTCCCAGAGTCCTCTCTTGCCCTCCAGACTTGCCTTCCCACCATCTACCCTGTCCTGGCATGAGCCCTGGCCCCGTCACCAGCCACTCCAGTGCCCCTCACAGAGTGTCACACCTCCCTGTCCTACTCTCCCTGCAGCACAGTGGCTGCTACCAACATGAATGAGACCAGCAGCCGCTCCCACGCCGTGTTCAACATCATCTTCACGCAGAAGCGGCACGACGCCGAGACAGACATCACCACTGAGAAGGTGAGAGCAGGGCCTGAAGGACTCGGGGGAACCCACGAGGATCCAGAAAGGACTTTTGTGTTCTTTCATCAGCACTTGGGACAAGGTGGTGCAGCTTGGTGGAGGATTGGAGCAGGGGGAGATGATAAGTCCATTCTAGGCTCATGGTCCCTTGAGGGACCAGCCCCTGGACAGGATATTTGGCAGCTGGTGCCCTTCAGCCCTGCCTGCAAGGATCTTAGCCCTGCTCCTGGGCAATTCCTGCAAGGATGACCCTGCAGAGCCCACTGCTGCCCTCACAGCAGCAGCATCCTGCAAGAGGTTTTGGCTTCATGCTGGGCAAGGTTTGCTGTGCCCCCAGGGCTGACAGCCTCCCCTCTGCCTGCAGGTCAGCAAAATCAGCTTGGTGGACCTGGCTGGGAGTGAGCGAGCTGATTCCACGGGCGCCAAGGGCACAAGGCTAAAGGTGAGAGCTGACCTGAGGTCCCCTTCTGCTGGTGGGGGACACCATGGCCTCCTCCCTCATCCCCAGCCAAAACTTCTTTCCTTGCCTTGTTCTTTGCCCACTGCACTGCCAACATCCTTGATAGGATTGTGTTTGAAAGCTGCCTAGTTCCAGTTTCACCAGGGTCCCAGCTGGGGGGTGCTGGTTACCCAGTAAGACCAGCTGCTCTTTGCCCACACCATACTGGATATTCCTCATTTTCTCCTGGGCTTTAATGTGGCTCTGAAATGGGGCCTGAGCATCTGGGCTTTTCCTCTTCTAACCAGGAAGGAGCGAACATCAACAAGTCCTTGACCACTCTGGGGAAAGTCATCTCTGCCCTGGCTGAAATGGTAGGTATCTGGAGATAAACACCAGCACTGGGGGGAAATGGGCTCGGGCCAGCAGGGGTGGGCTCAGCTTTGGGGGATGGAGCATCCCAGCTCTGAAGGGTGGGCAGACACGTCCTAGGCTGTCTCTGCGGCTGGCACAAGCTGGGCTAGTGAAGATGCCACCTGCATGGGGATCTGTGCCACTCTCTGCTTGAGGGCCAGGGATCTGTGGTGGGTGCCCAGGAAAAATGCAGCTCCCTTAAACTATCTCTCCATTTCCTTTGCAGGATTCGGGGCCGAACAAGGTGGGTGCCCAGGCCGGATGGGGAAGGGGGCGTTGGTGGGAGTGGGTGGGAGTGGGTTTCAGGGTGGTTTGTGCCTGGACTCAAGCCATTCTTCTGCTGGGGGCTGGCAGAACCTTCAGCCTCCTCCTCCCTCTGGGGCTTTCAGTAGCCAGCCTTAAACAACCCTCCCAGCTCAGGGCATCTCACAGGCAGGACCTGTGGACCTGGGCAAAGATACCCGAGGTTGCAGTGGCCAGGAAGAGCCATCCTGCTCCGAGTCCCCATGGCTGGGGACTGGCTGTCACCTTCCCTTTGAGGAGAGCAGGCAGCTTGACAGCCCCTTCCCTTTCTCTGTCCATTCCCCAGAACAAAAAGAAGAAAAAGACGGATTTCATCCCATACCGAGACTCGGTGCTGACCTGGCTGCTGCGGGAGAACTTGGGTGAGCACAGGTGGGGGGTGAGGTCTGGTGAAGAGCGTGGGTGCCGAGCACGGTGTGGCCGGGGGCACAAGGAGCAGCATCTCCTTCATGGCTGTATCTCACTGGGCAGGAGGCAACTCCAGAACTGCCATGGTCGCTGCTCTCAGTCCTGCTGACATCAACTACGACGAGACCCTCAGCACCCTGAGGTAGGAAGAAGTTCCCTTGTTCTTCCTGTAGTGAACAAGAACGGGGGAGGCTGTCCGAGACCCAGGAACAGCCACATGCTCTCCTCACCTCTCTGGTGTCCTCGGCTGGGGGTGTACTGTCGAGGGAACCTGCAACCCCAGACCAACAGGCCAAAGGGTTGTCCTGGCACTGGGATCCTCCAAAGGATCCCATGCTGGAGGGGTTCTGCAGCACTACTGCTTGCCCAGCAGCTGGCGTTTTGCCCCTTGTTGTTCAAGGCCCTGCCCTTCCCTAGGTACGCTGACCGTGCCAAGCAGATCCGCTGCAATGCTGTCATCAACGAGGACCCCAACAACAAACTCATCCGGGAGCTGAAGGATGAGGTGGCACGACTGCGTGACCTGCTCTACGCCCAGGGCCTTGGGGACATCATTGACAGTAGGTACCACGGTTGCTGACGGCCAGTGGCTCCAGGCAGCGATGGGCTGAGGTCCCGCCAGCCTGCAGGGCTGATGTCCCCACAGCCTCCCTGCCTCCCGCTGCACTGGCCCCACGGCAGCGTCGTGCTGCCTCTGGTGAGCCCCTGCACGCATGTTCACAGCCCCCAATCCCCTCCTGTCGCAGGGGGAGCTGCTTTCCGCCCAGCAAACCTTCCCTTCTTCCCTTCCACCCACCGTCTTCGGCATCCAGCACCCAGCAGAGGTGCCAGGAAGGTGTTACGGGGACTGCACGTGCCCATGGGCTCCCCTCCCTGTGCTGTCTGATATCCTACTGAGATGAACCCCCTCTTGTTCTGTTCTCTTCTCTCTGTCTTACCCCTGCTCCCTGCCCTCTCTTTCTCTCTTAGCCCATCCTGCTGCGGGAGGATCCAAATGTGTGTATTCCCCATCACTGGTACTCTCTGTTGCTTCACGGCATTCTGGGGCTCCGGGCTGTGCCCAGGGGCACCTGTGCAGCATGAGGAGAGCTCCCGCAGCCAGCCCCTGTGTGCCTGTGGGCTGCCTAGCCTCAGGGAGCTGGCACAGGGGATGGTGCCAGAGTCCTGGTTAGCACCTGGGCTTGAGCTAGTGCTGAAGGGACCAGTGTCCTCCCACTTGGCCATGCGAGGGCCGGCACGGGGACCTCCTCCTCCATGCTGTTGTGATGTTTCCTGTCGCTGCTGCTGCTGCTGCTGCTGCTGCTTCTGCTGGTGCTGGGTCTCAGTGGGACTGGAGCCTGGCACGGCCCTCGGGTGGGATGGAATGGTGCTCTGCTGATGAGCTGCTGGGTGGCCAGAAGGTTTTGGCCCGTGGATTAGCACTAAGGCCCCATCCCACCCCGGGTCAGGCAGTGCAGCCAGGCTATGGTGAGCCTGCTGAGGAGACAGGGCCCTGATTGTCCCCTCCTGGCTCAGCTTCCCTGGATGTGGGCTAGTGGAGGTGGGTGACTGGTCCTGTGGTGGTCGTGCTGACCTGTGCCCTGCCTGCCTCTGGCACGCTGCTCTGAGAGCCAGTAACTCCTCAGGGCCAGAGGAACGTCTCCCATACTGGGTCCTAAGCTACCACAGCTGGCCAAGGTGCTGCTCCAGCAGGCCATGGGCTTTCTTTGAGCAGAGCCTGTGAGGGAATCCTGCTGCTTTTGCTGCCCTGTCTACCTGATCCCTTTGTTGGGCAGAGGGCCACTGCTTCTCATCCCCTTTCCTTCTCATTCTCTGCTCCCAGATCTGGCTAATCTGGGGCATCTGTGCAGGGAAAACCACCCAGGCTGCAGGAGATGGAGGGGATGACAGAGGCAGTGGCACATACCTGGAGATGTCATTTGATCCCAGACCCAATGGATGTAGCACCTGAGGTTGCCAAAAAAGTGTCCCTGGGAGCCCAGGACAGCTGCTTCCAGCATCTGCTTCACCAAACAGCCCTGTTCCCCGAGGGGCTGCCCGTGCCTGGGAAGAGAGTGCCTGCCCTTGCCCTGTTGCTGTCTGTGCTACTGTGCTGTTGCCTGTGCCTTTTCCTGTAATTCCTGGCTTTTTTCTCGACGCACCGGCCACTCTTTTTTTTTTCCCAACAGCTTTTCTTGTCTCTGTCTTTCTCTGTCATCCTGTCTGTGTGTCTCTCCCCGGCCCATCCCTCCTTCCGCGCCCGTAGATGTGTCCGACTTTGAGAACAATAATGATGCTGGAGGGGCAGAGCTGAGTCACCGCCATGACAATCTCTCCACAGTGACCAATGCCATTGCTGGGATCAGCCCCTCTTCCTCCCTCTCTGCCTTGTCCAGCCGCGCTGCCTCGGTCGCCAGCCTCCACGAGCGCATCATGTTTGCCCCGGGCAGCGAAGAGGCAATTGAAAGACTCAAGGTAAGAGGCTGGAGCCCTGGTTCCCTTCCCTTCCCTTTCCTTTCCTTTCCCCTCTTCCTCTTCCCCTTCCCTTCCCTTCCCTTCCCTTCCCTTGCCGTCCCTCCCATGCAGCACATCCAGCGCCTTTCTCCCTCTCCTCCCGTATCCATTGGCTCCGCTCAGCCACGGCGCAGGCACAGCCATTGTNGGGTTAGCAAGTACTGGTTACCCACACGAGTTGTCACCTACTGTGGTTTCTAACAAGGTAGAAATGGCAATGATAGTTTTTTTTTTCTATAAGGTGTTTAAAGGGTAAATTAACTAATGAATAACTGTTAGATTATTTTTTAACTTAGTAATTACACAGTTGAGATTTGTAATGCGAAATTTCACATTAATTACACAACATTACTTAAATTTGTGAAGAAGGTGGAAAAAATGAAGAGAGCTAATGCTTTAAAACTAATCTTGCTCTATATACACTACTGTATCTTAACACTTAAAATTATATGCTTTTTACTTTGCAATATTACACATTTTATTATTAAAATTAGATACTTATAATATTAGTTCTATTACTTAATTTTGGAAGCTTTCTTTAGGGCTTTAGGTTAAAAGCAGCGCTTTACTGCTTTGTCAGCACAGAAAGCTTAAAATTCTCTGTGCCCAGGGTTCTAACATTTCCCTCTCCCTTTGCCCTCAAGGCACTGCAGCTTGCAGAGGGGGCTCGGTGTTTTCTGGAAACCCATGAAGGGCGATCCTCATGGAAAGCAGTACTCAGATGTGCTCTTGCAGGACATGTTTAGAGCTTGCCCAGACTGAGGGTTTGGGTGTTGTAGGGTCTTCCTGCTGCTGCCTTGCTGCCTTTGACCTGTGGGACAGGTGCTTGGGGCTCGGGATGGGCGCTCCTGTCATGGGAGGAGTGCTCCTGGTGCAGCTTGGTGCAGCAGGAGCGGGCTGGCAGCGAGGGAATGGAGAGGCTGCTCCTCGTGTGCCTCGCTCTTGGAAGGTGGGGCTGATGGAAAGGTGTGGGTGAAATGCTGCTGCAGCTTGTATAAACAAGCTGAAAGTGGGCTGGGTGTCCCCCTGAAGCATGCTGGGCAGAGTGGCTGCCCAGGGGGATACACTGACCCCCTGTTTAACCCCCCCTTGCCAGGAAACAGAGAAGATCATTGCAGAGCTGAACGAGACGTGGGAGGAGAAGCTGCGTAGGACGGAAGCCATAAGGATGGAGAGGTGGGTGGGCTGGGCTGGGCTGGGGCAGGATTCGATGGCATTGCTTGGGCATTTCCCATCCTCTGCACTTTGTTAGAGCAGCTGAGCTCCTGGGGCAGCCAAACAGTTTAAATGGTTTGGCTGCCCCCATGTCAGCCTGCACAGAGGTGGGCTGCTGCGAAAAACCCACCTGCATTGGGTTGCCATGGCACAAACCAAGCCCTGCATTGCAATCCACAGGACAAACCACAGCCTTCCATCCTAGAGCTGGCCCCAGGGGTGCATGGAGTTTTGACAGGCACTTCTTTTTCTTGCTCCTTCAGGGAAGCGTTGCTGGCCGAAATGGGGGTGGCCATGAGGGAGGATGGAGGCACCTTGGGTGTTTTCTCTCCTAAAAAGGTAGGATCATCCCGTTCTCTTCTTCCTGAGGTCTGGTTTGTACCCCTGCAGCTCCCTTCTGATCCAGTCAGTCACAGCTGGCCAGTCCCATATACTTCACCAGCCTTTCCTTGGCTCTGAAACCTGCGGGGGAAATCCCAGCATGGAGCCTGCTGGGTACAAACATGGGTAGAAACACATGGGTAAACGTCCACCCCCCACTGCTGGCGTGCTGTCCCCTTTCATGAGAGTATTTGCTGATGGTCACTCTCTTGGACTTCTGTGTTAACTTGCAAAAATTCCTACTTTCAGGTATTTAAAATTGCTGCCCCTGAAACCAGCAAATCCTTGCTAAGAAATGTGGGTGGGCGAATATTCCATCTCTTTATTGCTTGTAGCATTTGGCTTGGCCAAACCTCTTAAGTGTGTGTGTCTCCAGCTCAGGTGGGGGACTTCCCAGGGGCTCAGTTAACTTTTAGGATAAACTTGTACTCTGTTGTCTTTGTTTCTTGTCCCAGCTGCTGCCTGTTAGGACTCCAGACCTTTGGGTAGGAAGCGTGGGGGTTTATTCCCCAAAGCAGGTTGGTCTTGGAGGTGGGGCATTGCTGTGGTGATCTTGGTGCCTCCTTGCTCTTCAGCTATCTGGCAGGTGGAAACTCTTCTGACTTCTCCAGTGGCTGGTGAGGAAAGTTAGCATTGGTAGTGTGCAAACTCCATTTTTTTATGGGCGCTGCACTTTGCTGTCCTGCTGTTGGCCATGGCTGGGGTGGTTACGGCTCCAGGAGCCCAGTGGAAGTTCCCCACCAGCTTTACAAATATTGCAAACAGATGAGGTCTCAGCCTCCAGGGCCATACGCCTGTCCAGTGGGGCCAGAGGTTAAATGTTACAGCCAACTTCTGCCAGCCACCATGGAGAAGAGCCCACCTTTCCCTTGACCTCCAGCTCTGCTGCCCTGTTTGCAGTGAGTCTCTGCTGTCAGCCAAGGCTTGTGGCACCACGGTGAGGGCCCCCCCTCTGCATGCTGGGTGCCAGCAGGCTGGTAAGGTGCTCCTTACAGCCGCTGTTCTGTCTGGTAAACTCAGAACTTCTCCCACTGACTCCTGGAACTGCCCCCTGTTCCCTGAAGGTGTAATCCCAGCAGCTGAGCTGGCTGTGGCCCGAGAGGCCTGTGGCTGGGAGAGAAATTTTCCTCTTATCAAGAGCAAAGTGGTTTGTGACCCAGGGGAAGAAAGGGCTTGTGAGGGACCTGTTAGGAAGAAGACCAGAAAGTGAAATTCAGTCTGCAGATAGGGCTTCAGGTCTGCACTGCTTTGGATGAACCTCTGGGACCTGCACTTTTGGATGCATCATCTGGTGTACAATAATTGGAGGGAAAAGGGCAATTTTCCTTCTTTTTTGTCCTGCCAGAGGGCAGGGTTACATTAGGTATTGGGAAGAAATTCTTCCCTGTGAGTGTGATTAGGCCCTGGCACAGATTTCTCAGAGAATCTGTGGCTGCCCCATTCCTGGAATTGTTCAAGGCCGGGTTAGATTGGGGTTTGGAACAACCTGATCTAATGGAAGATGTCCCTAGAAGTGGCAGAGGGGTGAAATGAGATGTGTTTTTATGTCCCTTCCAACCCGACACGTTCCTTTATTTTATAATACACAGCACAGGTGAGAGGGGTCCTGCTCCAGGAGACTCTGAGCCGTATCAGGGATTCCCCATGGGAGAGTTTTGGCTTTGTGTTGGGCCTGTTTGGAACATGAATTTTCAAAGGCAGCCAGAGGAAGGGTAACTAGGACTCAGCCCTGTGAGAAAGAAAGCAAAGAAGCTCGTGGAAGCAGGGAATCTTCATGGCAGCCTCGCGTTCTCTGCAGCCCCCTGGGAAAGTCTGGACGTGTCCTCCTGAAGATACAGGGGGCAGGAGAGGCTGTGCAGAGGCAGCCTGCAGTGCTGCTGAGCTCCCACCTTCCTGCAGAGCACCCCTCAGTGCCTGGGTGGGCAGGGATGGATGACTCCTTGTCTGTCTCTCCCAGACACCGCACTTGGTCAACCTGAACGAGGATCCGCTCATGTCCGAGTGTCTTCTCTACTACATCAAGGATGGGATAACAAGGTGAGGGTCCTGTGGAGCCGTGGGAGCACTGTCCATATCTCAGTGCCTGACTTCCCCAGGTGGGCAGTGGGGTGGCAGCTGTTCCCAGGCTGGGCACTGTTCCCAGAGCATCCCCAAAATGCAAATCCCCAAGATTTTGGTCTCCAAGGGTTGCTCCTGTCAGCGCCAAGGATGGGGCTGGGGGGAGACTCAGGAGGGGCTGCTATGAGGGAGCATTGAGCTTGATTTCCCCTGCAGGGTTGGCCGGGAAGATGCTGAGAAGAGGCAGGACATCGTCCTCAGCGGGCACTTCATTAAAGAAGAGCACTGCCTGTTCCGCAGCGACACCAAAACTGGTGGTGAAGGTATTGCTTGTCTGGAGGGGCTTCACTGCCCTGGGGACCCATCCCTCTGCATGTCCTCAGCCCCTGCCCCCAGCCAAATGTCCTGCCCTTCTCAAACTAGTTGGGCTTTACTGCATGGCTAAAGAGCCTCTCCATGCTTCCAGACGAGCTACATCCCTCATGGCTGGGAGGGGAGCTCGCACTAGGCATGTGGGAAGAAAGTAAGGTGAGAAGGTCAGGGCAGGATGGCTGAGTAGATGATTCCCCCGCTCAAGATGGGGAGCAGAATCCACTCCCCAAAATAGCAGGAACCTGGGTGTGAAGGGGCTGTGGGAGATGAGCTTGGGGAGGATGGATTTGCCTTCTGGAGGCTTGTGTCTCCTCTCACATGCCGTCTCCAGGTGCCCTTATTCCTTGGGACTACTCAGGTTGGCTGAGTCCTCTCAGCTGTCCACGGTGTGGGTGCTGCTGGTGGGTACCACCCACACCTGGGCTGCTGGCTGGGGTGGCTCTCCCTTCCTGAGGCTGCTGGAGCAGCAGAGCAGGATGTGCAGGATTTACCCTTCTGCTTCCACCTTACCTTCACTCCCCTGTGCCCTTCCTGCCATCTCCACAGTGATCGTGACCCTGGAGCCCTGCGAAGGTGCCGACACCTATGTGAACGGCAAAAAGGTGACAGAGCCCAGCATCCTGCGCTCAGGTGGGTCCCTGGGGCTGCTCCAGCCCACCTCCCTCCCTCCCTCCCTCCCATGGCAGGAGTTGTCCCACGTTAAACCCACACCTTTCCCCCCGTTGGCATCACCGCAGGAAACCGCATCATCATGGGCAAGAGCCACGTCTTCCGCTTCAACCACCCCGAGCAGGCTCGGCAGGAGCGGGAGCGCACCCCGTGCGCAGAGACCCCCGCAGAGCCCGTGGACTGGGCGTTCGCCCAGAGAGAGCTGCTGGAGAAGCAAGGCATCGACATGAAACAGGAGATGGAGCAGCGGTGAGAGCATGGGCTGACGTGCTGGGGGAGTCGGGTGCTCTCTTCCAGGTTGGTCACGCTCTCCTTCCCCCGTTTTCCACCTAGGCTTCAGGAGCTGGAGGACCAGTACCGGAGGGAGAGGGAAGAGGCAAATTACCTTCTGGAGCAGCAGAGGCTGGTAGGTGGCCGGGACGTGGCCCCTTCTCAGGCCCAGGCATGGCTGAAATCTCGGCAGATGCTTGCGTGGGGTGGATCTGTGTTCTAACAAGGGCAGATCTGTGGTTCCTGGAGTTGTCGTCACGAGCGCTGATCCAGAGGAGGGAGGAGGCTGTGTTCCTGCGGGGAAGAGGAGCGTGATGTGGCAGCGTGGAGGAAGGTCACACCGGTGGGTTGCATCACCTCTCTTCCCGTTTCCCCCAGGACTATGAGAGCAAACTGGAGGCTTTGCAGAAACAGATGGATTCTAGGTATTACCCTGAGGCAAATGAGGAGGAGGAAGAACCTGAGGATGAAGGTGAGGGCTGGGAGCCCCCACGAGGTTTTGATGCTCTCTGTGGGAGCATGAAGAGCGAGCTGTGGGTCGATGTCCTGGCAGTGGCGTGACTGTCCCTCCATGTCCCCACAGTGCAGTGGACAGAGCGGGAATTCGAGCTCGCCCTCTGGGCCTTCAGGAAGTGGAAGTGGTACCAGTTCACCTCCCTCCGCGACCTGCTCTGGGGCAACGCCATCTTCCTCAAGGAAGCCAATGCCATCAGCGTGGAGCTGAAGAAGAAGGTAGGTGGCTGGGCTCCTTTCTGGCTCTCTGCAGCACCCACAGCAGAGGCCGTGAGAACAGGCAGCCAGGAAGTGCCGAGGGGAGGTCGCCAGAGGCAGCGCACGGAGCCTTCTGCCCTCCCAGGTGTCTCAGCAGCCCCTTTGCCCCTCTCCAGGTCCAGTTCCAGTTTGTGCTCCTCACGGACACGCTGTACTCGCCTCTCCCTCCCGACCTGCTGCCTCCTGACGCTGCCAAGGACCGGGAGAAGCGGCCGTTCCCCCGGACCATTGTGGCTGTAGAGGTGCAGGACCAGAAGAACGGGGCAACACATTACTGGACCCTGGAGAAGCTGAGGTGGGCGAGAGATGGCTGTGCCGGGAGGGTGTGGGTGCCCACAGCCCAGTGTCTCACTGCCACCGTCGGCATCCCCTCTCCCCGCAGGCAGCGCCTGGACCTGATGCGTGAGATGTACGACCGAGCAGCAGAAGTGCCTTCCAGTGTCATCGAGGACTGTGACAATGTGGTGACCGGCGGAGACCCTTTCTACGACCGCTTTCCCTGGTTCAGGCTGGTGGGCAGGTGAGCGCTTTGGCTCCTTCGAAGCGTGGCTGGGACCCAGAGATAGTCCCGCAGGAGGACAGGCCGCCAGCGCTGCCCACCGCGTGCGGGGCTTTCATCCCCCGGTGGGGCTCCAGTGCCATGGCTCTCCTCCGTGTCGGCTGCCAGCACCCCGAGGGACCCACGAGCTGCCGGCAACGCTCGCCGTGACCCAGAGCTGAGAGCCACGGGCTCCAGGCTTGGGGGGGGCGTGGGGGCCGTGCCGGGCGTGACCTCCTCCACCGCACCGCGGCGGGCATGTGTCCCTGTGCACGCGCTGGTGTCTGAGCCTCTGTCTGCACGGTGTGTGCCGCGTGTGTCCGTGCGCTTCCTGCACGCCGGATGGAAGGGCGCAGTGCCAGCAATGAAGACGGGCCGCCCTGGAGAAGGGGCAGGGCAGGGGGAGCAGGGGGCTGAGCAGGAGGTGTTCCCCCGTGCTGCAGCACGAGGAGGGGTTCTCTTCGCTCGCGCCGAGCCTTTGCGCCACCTGCTCCGTCCCTGCGCTCCCTGCGAAGCCAGCAAAGGGAGTCCCCTGCATTCACACTGGTTCCTTGGGTTGCTCTTTTGTCTGGCTGTTGGTGGCTTTAGAGATGCACCAGATGGGCAGTTCTTTGTTCCCAATCTCCCTTGATTTAACTAGACAAAAAAAAAAAAAAAAAAAAAAAAAAAAAAAAAAAAAAAAAACCCCAAAACCC
>VWZN01003143.1:299208-318987 GCA_013396955.1 Regulus satrapa
AAAAAAAACAAACAAAACAAAAAAAACCCCAAAACCTAACCAAGAAAAAAAAAAAAACCAACCAAAAAAAAGCAAAATTCCTGTTCTTTCTGTTTGGAACAGCTGGTGTTAACATGTCTTCTATCTTGTTGTACTAACCTTAGTTCAGATATCTCTGGCTGCAACAGCTCTCCTCTTTTCAACACATGCATGAGCGAGCGCATGGCTGATCTCACCCCCTCCCCTACCTTCTCGAACCCCGACTCCGACATCACCGAGCCTGCTGACGAGCAGCACCAGGGGCAGGAGGAGGAGGAGGAGGAGGAGGACCTGGAGGAAGACATCTTTCCGGAGTGCCCGCTGTGTGATGGCCGGGATCCATTTTACGACCGCTTCCCCCTGTTCAGTTTAGTAGGAAGGTTGGTGAGGTTTTAGGAGAGCATGCCGGGAAGGACCTAGCTCTTTCGCATGAGGGAACTGCTTTTGGACACGACTCCCACCTCCGGGGCATCCCGGAGGTGCAGGGGGTGGCCGGCCAGGATTGCCACCAAGCCTGGGTGCCTGGCGGGGTGATGAGGCTCCCGCTGAGGTAGGGCTGTGAGAAGCCAGGGATGTGGCTGGGGTGGCAGGGGAAGGCGGATGGTGCCTTCCTTTATGTGGGTGAGAGGGAGAGCCCCTGAGAAGGGGAGCTCTGCTGTGTCTCCAACACCAAAGGAACCAGGGGAGCCGCCTGGGGCTCTTGGTCCTGGGCATTTCTGTCCCAGGAAGGAGAACCTCCCACCCGGCTTGGGATGACCCTATGGTGCCGCTGACTGGGGACACACAGGCTCCTCAAAACCCTGGCACTGGTTTGGCTATCTCTGCTGCCTTGGTCAGCGTGAGGCCCCCTGAATCTGGAGGCTTGGATGTCCCCAGGTGATTGTGGGGGATGAATTTGAGGGGAGTGAGTGGAGAGCCGGGTGCAGAACAGAGTGCCAAAAGCAGTGTTTGCCCTTCCCAGCTCTAGGCAGTGCTTGGCTTGGGGCCATACCTGCCAAGTTTGGCATAGGAGATGTCCAGGGAGACTGTGGGGACCAGGGCATAGGCTCCAGCTCCTCTTTAGCTGGAGCCAAGGACAAGAAACTTTGATTTCTCATACCCGTTGGCTGGAGACCATCTTGGGCTCCATCAGTCTTGGCCTGGAGAAGCCCACCAGCTGCCCCAAACCTGGCTGTGCCGCCAAGCCTGGAGCCATCTGCCCATCCCTACAATGGTGTGAGGAGCTGGCAGCTCTCTCTGGGGTCTTCCCGAGGGGGTGAGCACCAGGAGCTGTTCTGAAAGCCTCTGCCTCAGGCAGGGGCTCCCTGGCTGGGGTGAGCTGGGGCTCCTCCTCCTCAGTGTGCCAAAGCCAGGCAGCACGGTGGGAAGGAAGGACCAAAGCAGGCAGAGAGGGTGGAGGTGGGGTAAGAGTCCTGCAGCCTCAGACCGAAAGAGCTGGGTTCTTCCCCTTTTATTTTATTTTTTCCTTTTTCCTTATTTAAAAGAAAAAAAAATCAAAACAACCCCAAAACTCTCAAGGGCACCTCAAAAAACCAAATAAGGCCCTGTGGCAGTGGCCCCACTCCATGCCGGGGGCGTGTTCCCCAGAGCTTGGTGCCTCCTGACTTCTTTTGAGTCTGCCCTGGGTTTGGCTCCCCGCGCAGCAGCTCCGCCGGCCACATTTCTTGTGAAGTGTGCTTGGATTGGTTTATGATTGGATCCTTGTCTTTGATTTTCTTTCTTTCTTTCTTTCTCTCTCTCTCTTTCTCTCTTTCTATCGTTTTCTCTCTCTTACTATCTTTCTCTTTCTCTTTCTCTTTCTCTTTCTCTTTCTCTTTCTCTTTCTCTTTCTCTTTCTCTTTCTGTCTCTCTTCCTCTCTTTCTTTCTCCCTTTTTCTCCCTCTTTCTCCCTCCCTTTTTCTCCCTCTTTTCCTCTCTCTTTTTCCCTCTCTCTTCTTTCTCCCTTTCTCTTCTTTCTCCCTTTCTCTTCTTTCTCCCTTTCTCTTCTTTCTCTTCATATTTTTTTTTAATTTTGGTTATTTTAAGGGGTTTTTTTTAATTCTTTTTTTAGCTGCTGGCTCTATCTCTTCAAAGCTTTAGCAAAAATTGGGGTTATTTCACTTTTGTCTTCTTTTGGAAAGGCTTTTTCTTTGATCTGAGCATGCCATCTTTGCACCTCACCAATCTTGTGGTTAGTGTCCCTGCCCTCCTTCCTCTAGTGACACACTTGTCCCCCTCCTCCCTGCCTGCCCCACCTCCTTCCCACTCTTCCCTCTCCAGCCCTTCGCTTCCACTCCAGCTGCCCTGTGATTTTGGGTGGGTGGGCGCACATAGAAACAGGGCACCCGCTCACAGTGGGTGACCCCACTGTGGTCACAGGGCTCTGCCCCAGGCAGGAGGTCCTGCTGGAAGCCCTGGCATGACCCGACCACTTGTTCCCTCCCGTGGCATCTGAGAAGAGATGGATGGAGATGGCCCCATCAGGAGATAATGATTTGGCATCACCTACTTCCACAACTTGAGTCCTTTCAGATGCTTTGGGTGGAAAAATCCTCGAGGAGCAGTTGAAGGTCAATGGGAGCCACCAGAGCAGAGAGAATCTCCAGACTTGGGGGTCGGGATGCAAGTGCAGGTGTCCAAGAGCCCCCTGGGCACTTTGGGGTGCTGTTGAATATGAAGATTCCTGTGAGGCTGGGATGCCCTGAGCAGCACAGCAGCCACCTGGAGATGCAACCCTCATGGAAGCCTCGTGAAGTAGAGATGTCCTGGCCAGCCCCCAGCTCCACTGCACATCAAGACGCTGGCGGGTGCCATGAGGAGAGGTGCTGGGCACCCCATCTTGCTGGAAGTGGTGCTGTTAGATCACACCTTTGGGCAGGGAGCTCAGTGCCAAAGGCGCCTTGTCACTGCGGAGGGTACAGCGTGCCACCATGGCCAGAGCTGGATGACCATTGGAAGCTGGCGGTGAGGTGGAGGGAGGCAGCAAGAGCACCCAAAGCACTCGAGAAGCAGCAGAGAGCAGTGGCCTGACAGGAGGTGCTGACAGAGCCATGGTGCAGCCATCGTGTTGGCCTCTGGCGTGGCACCTCGCCCTGGCAGCCTCGGTAACCTGGCTGCTGCAGAGGAGAGCAGGGAGGTTCAGATTTGCCAGGCGGGCCGTCCATCTCTGTGACATGCTGGCAGGTGGCCCGGGACCCCGAAACCATATGTGTGAAGGGATGGGGAGGGGGGGGATGCACAACCTGATGCTGCCAGCCACACCACGCAGCCTCCTTCCTGGTGGTCTCCAACACTGCGGGCAGAGCCAGGGCCGTGAACCCCCAGCAGGCTCACCTCTGGAGGTCCAGGACCTTGTCCTCTAACCTCCTTCACTCCTGACAGCCTCCATCTCCCTTGTCACCCTTCCTTCCCCCTGTCTTCCCCCTGTCCTCCCCGTGGTGACTCTGCAGCTGCCCCCCCAGTCGTGTTGCAGCACCTCCTGCCCAAGTTCTCCAGCTCTGTACCACACAGAAGGTCCTCTCGCCCTACGGCTTCACGGTGGCGCCAGCGCAGCCCTCTCCCCTCCTGCCTGCCACGGAGGCCACGGTCGGAGAGGTCTGCGAGCCTGGTGTGTTCTGTGGTGTTGTCCATGGCGTGTCCTGCCCACCCTCCTGCCCGCGGCACGCTGCCTGCCCGCTGCCCCCAGCCCCTTCGCCTGGCCCTGGCTGCCTTCTCTTTAGTTTTGCTTTGCAGCGCTGCGGTCGCGCCCCGAGCAGTGACCTGGGATCCCGGCCGCTGCCGGCCACGCCAGCCGTGCCTGGGGACTCACGGGTGGGAGCAGTGACCGCTCTCCCCCCTGTTGTGTGTCCCCCCCTTCTCTGGCAGGGCCTTTGTCTACCTGAGCAACCTCCTCTACCCCGTGCCCCTGGTCCACCGCGTGGCCATCGTCAGCGAGAAGGGCGAGGTGAAGGGCTTCCTGCGCGTGGCTGTCCAGGCCATCTCAGGTAGGAGGGATCCTCCCGCCCCCTGCAAAATGTGCCCCTTGCATCCCCGGCACCCTGTGTGCTGGCTCACCCCATCCCTCCTCCAGCGGACGAAGAAGCCCCTGACTATGGCTCTGGCGTGCGGCAATCGGGCACAGCCAAGATCTCCTTTGACGACCAGCACTTTGAGAAGGTAAGGTGGGGCCCGCTCTTGGTGCATGCCCATGGACCCCAGATCTCTGCCTGCCACCTCAGTGCTTCCCCAAGGGGACCCCCAGGCTCCTAGAGGTGGGGGGAAAGGAATGTGTTCTTGGTCCACCAAGCAGATCAAGGCCTCGGGCACCCACCGGTGCATCCTGCTCTCCCCCATGTCCCGTGGGGCTGCCCTGGGGTGGGAGAGGAGAGCTGGAGGTGCTTGGGATGCTGGCGGTGGTGCAAGCAGGACCACCCTGGGGACCAGCAGCATCCCTGACCTCCACTCCTGGCACAGTTCCAGTCAGAGTCGTGCCCAGCCGTGGGGATGTCTCGCTCGGGGACCTCTCAGGAGGAGCTGCGCATTGTCGAAGGTCAGGGGCAGGTCAGCGACGTGGGTCCGTCCGCCGATGAAGTCAACAACAACACCTGTGCAGGTGAGCAGCTGTGACAGGCCGTTTGGGAGTGGCTCCCTGCACCCTGCCTCTCGCCCCCTCCCCAGCATTGACAGCCCCCCGCTCCAGTGGAGGGCTGCTGGCAGACAGAACCATGAAACCACAGAGTCAGCTAGGTTGGGAAAAGCCTTTGAGATCATTGTGTTCAACCTGTGACCTGACACCACCTTGTCAGCTGCCCTGGCACCGAGTGCCACATCCAGGCTTTTCTTGAACACACGCAGGGACAGTAACTCCACCACCTCCCTGGGCAGCCCATTCCAATGCTCAGTCACCCTTTCTGTGAAGATCTTATTCCTAATGTCCAGCCTAAACTTCCCCTGGTGCAGCTCAAGACTGTGTCCTCTTGTCCTGCCACTGGTTTCCTGGGAGAAGAGAAAAACCTTTCCCTGACTACACCCTCCTTTCAGGTAGTTGCAGAGAGTGATGAGGTCTCCCTTGAGCCTCCTTTTCTCCAGGTTAAACGTCCCCAGCTCCCTCGGCAGCTCCTCTCAGGGCTCGTGTTCCAAGCTCCTCACAGCCTTGCTGCCCTCCTCTGGACACGCTCCAGCATCTCAGTATTGTTCCTAAATGTTCCTAACACTGAGGGGAAGACACCCTGCCTTGCTAAGGGCCTCCTCCTCCTCCCTGCAGTGACCCCAGAGGATCTTCTTCTGGACAGCCCAGAGAAGCCTGCACCGGATGGGCCACTGGAGGTGGCTTTGGACCACCTGAAGCTGGGCAGCATCTTCACCTTCCGTGTGACGGTCCTGCAAGCCTCCAGCATCTCCGCAGAATACGCTGACATCTTCTGCCAGTTCAAGTGAGCCCCTAGTGCCCCCCAGCCCTGCTTCTTCCACCAAGCTCCAGCCATCACCTGGGGGTTTGTGGTGAATTTGGGAACTTTCCTCCATCTCTGAGCCCTTTGGTGGATGGGGAGGCAAAACCAAGGGCTGTGAAATCTGCCCAAGCACTTGGTCAAAGGCAAAGCACAGGCAAAAGGCAAGGAGAGACTCTCATCAGCTTCAGGGAATCCTCTGCCAGCCAAGAGTGCAGGCTGCAGCCCCAGGGGAAATAGGCTCTTGTTGTGGTCCCTTGCTTTCTCTCCCCTCCCTGCTCCAGCGTGTCACCATCCCACAGGCCCTGAACATCCTTCCTTCCCTCCACAGCTTCATCCATCGCCATGATGAGGCCTTTTCCACAGAACCCTTGAAGAACACTGGACGGGGGCCACCCCTGGGCTTCTATCACGTCCAAAACGTGCGTACCCCTCTTCCACCACCCCTTTGCTCCTGCAGCTGCTGGGGGTCCCTGCAGAGCCATTGGCTGGATCCTCTCCCAGGGAAGCAGCTTCCTCCTGGCTTTCCCAGCCCCTCACAGACACCCAGCTAAGCCAGGCTTAGACGTGGTGGGCACGCGGGGAAAAGACCAAAAGCCAGTGTCGTCCACCTGAAAAGGCTGGGATTTCACTGCTGTGGTCTTGGTGGGGAGAGCATCCCTGAATGGGGAGGAGGGATGCAGGGGACTGATGGTCTTACACCCTTCCACANGTGGTGGGCACGCGGGGAAAAGACCAAAAGCCAGTGTCGTCCACCTGAAAAGGCTGGGATTTCACTGCGGTGGTCTTGGTGGGGAGAGCATCCCTGAATGGGGAGGAGGAGTGGGTGAGGGATGCAGGGGAAAGGGACTCTTACACCCTTCCACATGCCAGGAGATGCTGCTGGCTCTATCCCCTTTCCCAGCTGAACTGCACTGGCAGTGGCTCAGCAGCTCTTTCTCTTCTAGATCGCTGTGGAGGTGACAAAATCTTTCATCGAATACATCAAGAGCCAGCCAATTGTGTTTGAGGTGTTTGGCCACTACCAGCAGCACCCCTTCCCACCTCTCTGCAAGGACGTCCTGAGGTGGGCACATCTGGGCCCCCCCCAGCCCCTAGCTGTGCTTCTGGGGGGCTCCTGGTGCAGTGGGCTGCCTGGGGACCCAGGGTGGCCCCAAGGCACAGGTGGGGCTGCCTGGGTTTGGGGGTCCCTGGGGATGCTAAAACCAAGCTGGTTGTGTCTGCAGCCCACTGAGGCCATCCCGACGCCACTTCCCCCGCGTGATGCCACTCTCCAAACCAGGTAGGGAACCCAGCCTCCTACTCCTGTGCCCACCCGTAATTCCCATATTGGGTGGGTGTCCCCTTCCCCAGAGGGTCCAGTTAGGACGCCAGAGGCACCACAAAATGCACTATGGGGCACAGCACTCAAAAGCCCTAGACACCCATTTCCAAAATACTCACCAGATGGAAAGCCCCCATCTCACTCCTGCAGAGCAGCGGGGAGGAGGTTCCTTGCCCCGGGTGGCTCAGGTGGCCACCCAGGGCCAGCGTCCCACAGGGGTGGCAGGATCCCCGCTTGCATGGCTGCTGAGACCCCAGCTGTGGGGGTTTGGCTGTCCAGTCAAAACACCAGCACAGGGAGAGCCTCCCTCTGGTTGTTCCCGAGCCTGGAGCAGCACTGTGTGTTTTGGGATGTGTCCGTGCCCAGACTGGGCATGGGTGAGGCCAGTCTCTTGCTGACACCCAGTGAACAGCAAGGTCCCTGGGATGAGGCTCTTGTTGCAGCCTCTGTGCGTGCCCTGAGGTCCTTGCCTGCTCTGCCCTTTCCCTGCCATCATATGCCTCATTCCAAGTGCCAGCAGCAGGCTCAGCCTCTTACCTGTCTTTCCTGACCCGCTGCAGTGCCTGCGACAAAGCTGAGCACCATGACTCGGCCCAGTGCTGGCCCCTGCCAGTGCAAGTACGACCTGATGGTCTTCTTTGAGATCTGTGAGCTGGAGGCCAACGGCGAGTAAGTCCTGCTGGGAGAGGGAGAGGGCAGCAGCGAGGGATTTGCCCGGTGATCAGCACCTCTGGGCAGGCTGGCAGGACTCTGTGTCATGCTGCAATCCTCTCTTCCAGCTACATCCCTGCTGTTGTGGACCACCGTGGAGGCATGCCATGTCATGGGACCTTCCTCCTTCATCAGGTACTCTCTGCCCAAGATGCTGTCCTAGCTGACTCCTGCTGGGACCCGTGCTAACTCCCATCCCTTCTCTCTGGCCTCATGGGTCTCAGGGCATCCAGAGGAGAATCAGTGTCACCTTGGTGCATGAAACAGGCAGCCTCATCCACTGGAAGGAAGTACGGGAGCTGGTTGTGGGTAAGCCAAGCCAGACTCCAGCCATCCTCTCAGACTGTTTCTTGCCCACATTCCCATGTTCCCATATGGAGCTGTATGCCCCGTCTCCCCTCCTGCTCTGCAGTGGCAGGTGACACTGGCACACAGCATGGGCAGGACACCTCAGCCCCTGCCACCGTGTCCAGGAGCTGGACCAGGATCTCTGGTGCTGAATGGCCAGCAGTGGGCTGAACGGCCAGGGGGCTGCTGGCAGTCCTGCCTTCACGGGGACCTTCACAGGGACACTGCCTGTCACCTCAGAGGCAATTCCGTGCTGCGTTTGCAGGTCGAATCCGGAACACCCCAGAAGCAGACGAGTCACTCATCGACCCCAACATTCTGTCCCTGAACATCCTCTCCTCTGGGTACATCCACCCCTCCCAGGATGACCGGTGCGTGATGCCTTTTTTCTTGCTCTTCCCCTGCTGTGGTGAGGGATGGAGGGGTTGAGTAGTGGCCCCTCTCTCCCCTGGAAGGCTCTTGGCCCTTCTGCTGACCCACTGCTGCCTTGAGGCAGGGTTTTTCTGAAGCTCTGTGGTGTCTTGGGGTACAGGGCTGCCAACCCTCTTCCTCCTCTTCCCCAGGGCCTTGCTGCACTGGGAAGGGCACTCAAGGGAATTTGTGTGTGGGTCCTGCTCTCTGGGGCTGGCTCTGATGGGCTGGCACGGGGAGGCAGTTGGTGCTGGTGCCAGGAGGATGTCCCAGCTCCATGCCTAGAGGGGAGGGCTATTTGTCCTGTGTCCCAGCAAAATTGCTAGAAAGGCCATTTGGCACTCATGGCAGATCCCTATCTGTGTGTAAGTAATGCAGGAAAGCCATTCCCACCCACTGTGAGTGACTTCAGGGATGCCCATCCCTGCCTGCCTGTCCCAGGGGGCTGTCCTAGAACCACAGAGTGGTTTGGGCTGAAAGGGACTTTAAAGATAATCACATTCCAAACCCCCTGCTATGGGCAGGGACACCTTCCACCAGACCAGGTTGCTTAAAGGTGTCCCCACTGTAGCTCTGGCAGGGTGTGAAAGAAGTGGGACTGGAAGATTTTTATCTCCAAGATCTCCCTGTGTGAGCCCTGCAGTGGCAGAGGGAGTCGTGGGTATGGAGGGCAGAGCTCTCCTCTGCACCAGGGCTACTGGTGGAATTCGGGGGACTGCTGGGGGATCTCTGGGCAGAATGTGTGCATGCAGACAGCTGCAACAAGACAGGCATGGTCAGCCATGCCAGGCAGGTTGCCAGCTCTGGGAGCTGTTTCTGAGCTCCTTGGCTGTGTGCGCTGTGGTCACTGGTGTAGGAACATCCTGGCAAGGAACGGAAACTTTTCCTTCATCTGCTTCGTGATCACCGCTGTCCCAAGGAGGCCTGTCCCAAGGCAGGGTGGTTTTGGGGGAATGATGGGGGTCTGGATAGGATTTGGTACCCTGAGCACTCTCAGGGCAGCTCCTGGACACGGCAGAGCAACCCGCACAGAGGATCTGGGCAGCAGAGGCGAGTCCTGGGGTCAGCACGCGTGCAGGTGTCGGGCCAGGAGAATTTGTCACAGCCTTGGGGGTGCAGAAGGATGCCAGATGGGGATGGTCAGACGAGGAGGGCCCAGCTCAGTGGAGCGGTGGTGGTTTCTTTGCTGGGAGCTGGGTGGCCGTGGCACCCGCGGGCTCTTGGGGCTGTGCAGTTTTTTGTCAGCTCCTGATCTGTTGGATTGTCTGGTCCCAGATGCAGCCATATGGGATCTTCAGCATGCCTAAGGTGGCCTGGCAGGAGGGATGTGCCTCCTGCTCTGCCTTCTGCCCCATGAGTCCTGCAGGACAAGGGGACACGGCTCGGGCTGGGGGGATACTTGGGATGTGGAGACAAGCGTGGAGGAGAAGAATGGACCGGGAGCCCACGTGGGGGCACAGACCGGTGTACATGTCATATCTGTCCCATATCTATGCCATGGACCTGCCCCTGGTGAGGCAGGGGGAGGAGGGGGCGGCCGGCTGCCTGCAGGGCGCTAGCTGCAATGCCCCCCGCTTCCACTCCACATGCAGACATGCACGGTTCTCCCTGCAGCTGTGAGGACAGGCAGAAGGAAGGCAGAGAGCAGAGCCAGAGCCCACTTCACCCTCCTCCCAGCCGCTTGCGCTCCCCGCTTTGCTGCCTTGTGCCTCCATTGCCTGGAGCAGCCCTGACTTCCCCTCTGCAGCCTCCCCAGCGCCCCGGAGCCACTCAGGAAGAGGCTGGGAGAGTGGTTCAGCTCTCTCTTCAGCACGCATCCATCCCTGCATCGAGCGCCCAGGGCGGAGGCGCGGGGGGCAGTGCCTGGTGTCCCCCCTCGCTTCCCTCAGCTGCTACTGCCCATCTAAGCCCACACTAACCATGTGATTGTTTTGTGTTTTTGCAGGCAGTTTCTTGATTCGGATATGCCTAGGTATTATTTGTTTCCATTGGTTTTTTTTCCACCCCTCCTTCTTCTCTCCTTTCTTTCTTTCTACCCCCTTGCCTCGGCACGCTCACTCCCGCCAGAGGCGGCACTTGGACATCCAGCCCCTCATCCCTTCACATGCCCCATCCCTCCTCCCTCCTGCGCTGGCACCTCTCGCTCACTCGACCCCTTTCGCTGTTCGTTTGGGCCACGCTCTGGCTGGCTGCCGCTCCCCCTCGCACGCCTGCGTCTCCATTGCCTGATTTGGGTTTTATTCTTGCTTTCCGACTTTGCTACTCTCCCATCTTCTCTGGCATCTGGCGCTGAGCGTGCCAGACCCTCCATTGTCTCCCGCCCCAGCCCCGGCTCAGCCCCTGGTGCTGCTTGGAGTAGCTGCAGGGCTGGTGAGGACAGTGGAAGTTTTGGGGCTTGTCCTGCCGTTGGTGCGGCAGGCCTGCGCGTGTAGGCGCGGCACGCGGGCGGTGTGTGTGACACACGGTGTGACAGTGGGTGCACGGGTGGCACAGAGCGTTGCACTGGGTAAAGGGACACTGGCTGGGCACTGCAGGCTTCAGCTGAGAGCACTGCGTGAGCCTGGCACGAGAGGTGCCAGATTTGTGATGTGCCGCCGGCCTCTGGATGGGGTCGTTGAGGCCTCAGGGAAAGGGCCCACCACTGTGGTCCGTGGCAGAAGAAGAGGGGCGTGTGCCTGGGAGACAAGGGATGGAGTGTCCCGAGTCCCGGCACATAACTTTGCGCCCGAAGGTTGTCCTCCTACAGCAAGTCAAAGCTGGTCGTGCTCAGAGATGTCTGAGGGCAGAGCTGTCCCTGCAGCAGCATTCTGTCCCCTCTCAGGGTGCAGGAAAGCGGATTCAGCACTGATCCAGCCCCGCCATTGCAAGAGAGGTGGGTTCGCATTGGCACTGCCTACGGTCTCTCAGCACAGTGATGCTTTCCTTGTGGATGGGGCCATCCAGGGGATGGGCCAAGAAGTCACTTGCTGTGTGAGTGGCAGTGGGATATCTTGTCCCCTCGGCTGGCACTGTTCCAGGTGGCAGCTCCTTACCCTGGGATGGCACAAGGGCAGAGTTAAGGGCATAGGGCGCACATGTGCTTCCTTCCCAGCTGCTGGACCGTGAGGAAAGTGGGAGGCAGAGGGTTTTCACCCAGGCTGGTAAGCCTCTGCTGTTTCTGAGCTCCTTTTGGTTCCCATCTTGGGTTCAGCTAGGCTGGAGCTCCCTTGGCCAGCGGTGCTATTACGTGCGAGTCCCTTCAAGAGGGGCTCTTCTGACCTGTCGTTTTTCTGTGTGTGTACATGTGTGTGTTTGTCCTTGGGTCACCTTCCACTTATAGCATTTCGCTGGGAAATGACACTAGGTATTTCACGCGCACCTGCTCGGTCTGGTCCCTCCCGCTTTTCTCTTTCCCCCCTTTGCCTCCTCCCTTTGCTTTTTGCTCTTTCTCCCCTCCCCTGAGGCTCCTCTTTTCCTCCTCCTCCTCGGGGAGCACTCTTTTCTTAAGCAACCTGTGTCTGCAAAGCAATCCTTCGCCTTGGCTGTGTCTCACACTGGTGGGGTTATGTATTTTATACACCTTTTGAAAGCGTCACTCTCCCTCTTCTTCCAACACGGGGGAACTTGCAGTTGAGAACCTCTCCCTTCTCCCGCTGGCTGCCCTGGCTCTTGTTAAAATTGCTCCTCAGCCGCCTGGATGCTGCTTCAGGGACGTGCTGAAGTGTTCTCACTGAGATATGGCTGAACCGCAGCTTCCTGAGGATGCTCAGGCGGGAGCCGGGGCCGCAGCAGCTCTGGGCGGTTTTGGGGAGTGGGTGTGCCATAAAGCCAAGGCTGAGCCGGGAGGGAGCCCAGGAGTGGCGCAGGGGGTGAAATGGGGATCCCCCGTGCTCTCTCACCGGAGCCACCTCCTGCTTCCTCACCCTCGGTTGCTCCACCCAAGGAGGGCAGCTGCCACTCTTGATCTGGGTGAGCTGTGCCGTCCTCTCCGGGATCCTGTAGGCATGGGTGAGTGGGACCAGGTGTCCCCTGCTCCTTCTCCCAGCCTGGGAGCCATGGAAAACACAGCAAAGGGGCCTGAGGCAGCAGAGCGGGAATGGGGCTGGCAATGAGGGTAGAGCAAGAGCCAGGGGAGACAGCCTGACAGGGGCCAGCCACCAAATCATGGTCCCCAGCTTCTCGCTGGGGCCCAGGGCTGGCAGACAGGGGCAGCCCTGGGGAAGGGGACCTGGCTCGTGGCGGGGCTGTGCTCTCAGAGGTGGGCTGGCAGCACACCCCTAGTGCTGAGCATCCTCCCTCCTTTTCCTTCTGGCCATCATCACCCAAATGGCGACAGCCTCTCCTGGCAGGGACTGGGAAGTGCTGTGCCCCAGGCTGGATGGTGGGGACTGGCCCGGGTCCCGGGTGCCTCTGGGGGTGGCAACCCCCGCTCTGAACACAGGGGTGGGGCATGAACCCTCCTTCGCCCTCCTTTGCCTTCCTAGCCTGCTCTGCCTTGCCTGCACCCCATCTGAGCCCCCCCACTCCTCCCGCGGTCCCTCCTCCCCAAAACCCCGGTCCATTGGCCATCTCAAGGGTGCCGTGTCCTCTTTCCACCGTGCCTTGTGCCCTTTGCCTTGAGCCTGTGTCCTCTGGAGTGGCTGTCCCCATCTGTCCCCACTGCGCATGCATGTCTGTGTGTCCTTGCAGGCCTGCTGCAGCGCTGTGGGGGGGGGACAATGACATTTCCTTGCTCGCCTGCCAGGGGTTCCAGGGAGGTTGTTTTACTGGCCCTGCTGGTTTCTTTTTTGGCAGGACTTTCTACCAGTTTGAGGCAGCGTGGGATAGCTCCATGCACAACTCGCTGCTGCTCAACCGTGTTACCCCTTACCGGGAGAAGATCTACATCACCCTGTCAGCTTACATTGAGGCAAGGACCTTGGCTGGGGTCACTATGCATCAACAAAGTCTGGTCTTTCCCCTGCTGTTGGGGTGCAGCCAGCGGGAGCCCTTCCTTAGCCAGTGCTTATGGGGTGCAGGCTTCAACTTGGTGCTTGGGGGCCATGTGGGACCCCGGGATTGGAACGTGCTGGGCACAGGGGTGGGAGAGACCTGCTGAGCTGCCACCCTGCAGCACCCCTGATGTCTCCCTCTGCCCTCCTGCAGATGGAGAACTGCACTCAGCCCGCCGTCATCACCAAAGACTTCTGCATGGTTTTCTACTCCCGGGATGCCAAACTTCCTGCCTCACGCTCCATCCGCAATCTCTTTGGCAGCGGCAGCCTGCGAGCTTCTGAGAGGTACCGGGGTGCTGGGGACAGGAGAGCCATCACCTGGGGACTGGAGCTTTTCTAGGGCACCCCAGCAGCCTGGCTAAAAAAAACGGGGGTGTAGGGATGGGACAAAGCCAGTAATGCTTCATCTCTCTTTGCTCACAGCAACCGTGTGACAGGAGTCTACGAGCTCAGCCTCTGCCGCGTGGCTGACGCCGGCAGCCCAGGTGAGTGCCACGCCTCTGCCCAGGTATTCAGCTGGGGCAGGGAGGCACAGCCAGGCCTTCGGGCGAGCGGCCGTGTGTCTGTCCCCCCAGCTGTGTGTCTGTGCCCGCAGGCATGCAGAGAAGGCGCCGGCGTGTGCTGGACACCTCTGTAGCCTACGTCCGGGGAGAGGAGAACCTGGCTGGCTGGCGGCCTCGCAGCGACAGCCTCATCCTTGACCATCAGTGGGAGCTGGAGAAACTCAGCCTTCTGCAAGAGGTGAGAGCCTGGGCTAGAAATGGGCTGAAACAGTGCAATGCACAGCTGCGCTGGCGCTGGGGGGATTCCCCACCCTGGATGCTCAGCCATGGTGGTTGTGCGAGGAGGCAGGAATGGGGCTGTGCTGCCAGTACTCCTGTGCATCGCTCCCAGCAGATCCAAGTGTAATGAGTAAACGGAGCGAATGGGGCCTGGGTGTAGGGGAAAGGGCCACCCCTGAGCCTGGGTGCCTGTGCCTAGGTGGAGAAGACAAGACACTACCTGTTACTGCGTGAGAAGCTGGAGACGACCCAGCGCCTGGGCATGGAGAGCCTGTCCCCCTGCTCCAGTGAGGATTCCGAGTCCCGAAGCACCTCCTGCATCTCCTCCCCGCTCTCCGCTGACGGGGCCCCTGAAGGCCGCACCTCTCCCCCCGAGACCCCCAGCGAGAGGCAGAAGGAGCTGGCTGTGAAGGTAGAGACGTCCTGCAGCAAACCCAGCTTGCGGGGATGAAGCCAGGACGTGGCTTCCACGGGGTGGCTCCGGAACAACACGGTTCTTCTCCCAAGAAGAGTGGGAGGTAGAACGTGGCTCTTGCCCCACTGTCCTGCTCCTCTCTCTGCAGTGCTTGCGCCTGCTCACGCACACCTTCAACAGGGAGTACAGCCACAGCCACGTCTGCATTAGCGCCAGCGAGAGCAAGGTACTGCTGCTGCCCCAGGCTCTGCTGGGCTGGTGGGGCCAAGGAGGGACGAGGGGAATGGCTGGGTGGGGCCCAGATGGGCACTATGGCACCAGTCATGCCTCCTCTGGGGTGTCTGCTCCCTCTGCTGGCTCTGGTTTTCCCCAGAACTGGTGGCTCTCAGGACCCTGCCGGCCAGAGGTCTTGCCTGCCCCTTGTCTGAGCAGGAGCCTGGTCTTTTGCATGTGCACAGAAACTCTGGTTCACGCCTCCATTACTCCACAGCTGTCTGAAATGTCCGTGACCTTGATGAGAGACCCTTCCATGCCAGCTCTTGGGGTCACCACTCTCACCCCCTCCTCGACCTGCCCGTCACTGGTGGAAGGATGTTACAATGCCATGGAGGTCAGGTAAGAAGCTGGCTGGGAGGTTCTGGTGACATGTCCCAAGCAGAGCAGCTGTATCACCGGAACAACACGGTCCTTGTCTATGGACATTCCCTAGCCATCACTCTTCCTACATTCCATCTTCTCCTCCTTCCCCAGACCCCCCCAGGTTTCTTCCAGGGCAGAGAGCCCCGATCTGGAGCCTGTGGTAGAAGGAGAGCAGAAGAAATCCCCAGCCCGCCGGCCTGAGGAGGAGAAGGAGCCCCAGCGGTTGCTGGTGCCCGACATCCAGGAGATTCGAGTCAGGTAGGAGCAACTGGGGCAGCCAGCAAGGGGAGCACCTATGGGCAGGGGGTCCATGCCCTACCATTGCCACCTGCTCATGGTATCCCACCCCTTACCTTGATCCCTTCTGCAGTCCCATCGTCTCCAAAAAGGGCTACCTGCACTTCCTGGAGCCTCACACCAATGGATGGGTGAAACGCTTCGTGGTGGTCCGGCGTCCATACGTCTACATCTACAACTCGGACAAGGATGCGGTCGAGAGGGCCATCCTCAACCTCTCCAAGGCCCAGGTGGAGTACAGTGAGGACCAGCAGGCCATGCTCAAGGTAGGGCACTGGGAGCCAGCCCCGCTCTGCACACCCCACTGGGTGAAGCACTAAGCTCTGGCTCTCCCCTCGCAGACCCCGAACACGTTTGCGGTGTGCACCGAGCACCGGGGCATCCTGCTGCAGGCGAGCAGTGACAAGGACATGCACGACTGGCTCTACGCTTTCAACCCTCTCCTGGCTGGATCCATAAGGTACCAGGGGCAGCTGGGGGAAGGGGAGTGCAGAGAAGCCATTGCTGGGGGGCTGCAGGCTCCCAGTGCTTTCCCTGCTACAGCCCCCAGCCAGGTGTGGGGAGCATCTCCTGTGCAGGGCTGTGCCTGGACAGGCTTTCAGCTGGCAAAACTCGGACCATGTTAATTTTGAATTCAGCTCATCCACATTTAAATGCTTCAGTCTAGGGCCAGATTCCAGGTGGTACAGAGGTGTTGCTGTGTGTTCCTCTAAAGCAACATCCATGCCTGGTGGCAGGGCCACTGGCCTGTCACTGCTCTTGAGACCATCCCGCAGAGTTTTTGAGGCTGTTTTCTCTGACCGTCCAGGAGGCACTCTGGAAGTCACACAGGCACCACCTGAGCTGGAACTGAGGCCCCTTCACAGCAGGTGGTTCCAGTGAGCCAACAGAGGCTTTGCCTGATTTCCTACACTCACCACAGAGGTTTCCTAACTGGCTCAGCCACAGGTTTCCCATGGCAGAGTCTCAGACATCTCGATCCTTAAAATAATTAAATCATGGAGCTGGGTGTCTCTGAGAAAGGACCCTGAACAAAGGAAACCCTGGGCTTTTGCACGCTCTACGGGCACTCTCCGGTGTCCTTCCCCCGGCTGTGCAGGTCCCTGTGCCCTTTGTTATGCGAGCAGTTCACAGGGGCAGTTGACAGGCTCTTGCCTCAGGCTCCCACCCCTGCAGCTCAATTCGCAGCTGCACTCCAAGCTACCTGCACTAAAGGTTCTCATTCCTCAACAAGACTATCTCACGGACTTCTTCTGAGATCACCTCAAGCGGCAGGACTAGGGGAATAGGGATAAATGCACAGGAATCTCTGTGCTCTGGCTAAAGATACTTTAATTCTATCTACCCTCCAGCTGTGTGGATTCGAGTATGGCCGGGAGGTAGGACACTGAACCTGGGAGGCCACACCTCTCCTCTGTCCACATCTCTTAACACCTTTTGTGCCTTGTTTTCCAAATCAGATCCAAACTGTCCAGAAGGAGAACAGCCCAGATGAGAATCTAACCTGAAAAACACCCTCACCTCATCCGTCTGCCAACAGGATCAAGATAGCTGATTCTGTCTGAAGACTCCCCATGTTAATATCTGATCTTTCACACCATCTGCTGCCCCAGCTCTCTGCTCCATGGAAGGATCTGTCTTGATTCACAGCTTCACAGGGGAAACTCACTTCTGTTTGTAGCTGCAAAAGCCTGGACCCGCCTGGGCAGGATTCCCTGTGCACGTGCCATCTTCTGCCTGTCCCTCCATGGGTGACCTTCATATCACACCATCCAACGCTCCAAAAAAAGGTCCCTATCAGAGGGGAGGGAGTGAGAAGGGTGGTTTTGGCTAAAAGCTGGTCTTTGATCTAGAGAGAGAGATGGGAACGCAGTAAAGCTCAGAGCTGGGAGAGCAGGAGGAATTGCCCTCAGGCGAAGGGAAAGTGGTAATTTAGATGTGGGGTTTCCCTAATTTACCGGTGTTTCTGCAAGAGACAGCAGAGTAAGATCAGGTGTCAGTACTTTAAGATTATATTTATAAAGTATTTATTTCTATTTACATCACAAAAACCCCCTAGGTTGAGTCCTGGCCCCCAGCCAATGCCTCCTCCGGGCAGGGGAGAGCCTTGGTGGTGGGCTGGGCTTCCGGAGATGCCTTCCCCGGGACATCCCTGCCTTGTGCCTGGCAGCAGTGCAGCTCACACCCTCACTCTATGCCCTTCCCCAACTATTTGCTTTGCCTTCCCCTACGGCTTAAACTACTTTTCCCCTGAGCAGTGACCATGTCTTCCCAAAGAAGGCAATTCCTACCTGTCCCATCTACCTCTGAAAGGGAGGAGCCCGCAGTCTCAACTGGCCAGGGCACCCGCGTCCCTGCAGATGGGTCCCCGCACTTTGGAGCTTGGTCCTACTGGAGGGAAAAGGAGAGCTCTGGCCATGGTTCTGTCTGTCACCCCGTGCTGGGCTACCCTTTCCAACCAAAAGCACTTGGGCCACCTCCACTATCCCAGCCTGAGACCCCCCCAGGTGTCTCACCAAAGGGATTTCCCACTCCTAGGGCAGGATGCCAAGGATTCCCAACCCTGCGGGGAATGTGGAGGTTCAGGTGGAATGGGAAAATTCCCCAGGAGCCACGACTAGGATTGACCATCCCCCCCTAAAGGATCCTTCTTGCCCTTTCCCAAAAGGGCTTGCACATCCCTTCTTCTCCCAGCAGGATGAGAGACTCAGAGCAGATCAAAGGATGTCAGGGTGGGGACGGGGCTTCTTTTTTCTGTTATAGCTGGTGTCTTCTCACTCTTCCTCTGCTGCAGAAGCGAGCACCCACCTGCCCCCACCCTGCCTCCATCAGCATGTTAATCTGGGGGCTTTCCACGCTGGAGGCGCTTTTGCTGAAAGCGCCTTCTCCTCCAGCCATCACTGCTTCCCACCTCCTCCAGCAGCAGCTCTCCCTCTTCTCCCATCTCTCACCCGTGGTTAGATGTTTTTGTTCAGGGCTTCCCAAGTGGCCGGCAGCATCCGGCACAGCTCCGTGCTGGAAGCTGAGCATCTTCCTCCGTGCATCTCCCAGGCACCCCCCCAGCTCTGCTGTCTCGTCCGGCACGGCTGCGCCTTGGCTCTGCCGCACCTCCCTGCACTGTCTGTGGGGCGTGTGCGTGTGCGTGTGTGTGGGTGTGTGGGTGTGTGTGCGTGGGATGTGGTGCTGTCTTCTCGTTATACTCGTGTTGTGGGGGGGCACGGATAGGCAGGGACGTGGCAGGGGAGCAGAGGCTTGCACTGGCCCCCTTGCTGCATATCAGGCACCATTGAGCTTGGGTTTCAGAGTTCGGGGATTCTTCTTGAGCACATGCTGGTTCTGCCTGGCCTCGCCACAGTTCCTTGGGCATCCTACCCCATGACTACAGCCCAAATCCGCAGTGGGGCTGCTCCTCTCAGCCCAGCTCCCCTGCCAAGGACAAGCTCCCCAGCAAACTGGGCTATTTTCATCTCTGTGATCCTTTTTAGACCCGGAGGCCGACTTGTGCTCTTTCTGTATGATGAGGTGCCAGCTTGGAGGCACAGAGAGGCTGAGCTGGGGCAATGCAGGGGCCCAGGTTGCAACACCCTGGCGCCGGTGCTCTGAGCGAGGACTAGTTGGACCATCCCAAATTTCAGCGTGTAAGGGGCTGAGGGTGGAGAAACAGGGGGTACCCGAGGGGAAGCTCCTCCAGAATGGAGGCAGCTTCTGGCAGAGACGGAACCAGTGTCTGTCAGGGACCAGACACAGAGTCACTGGCCAGGGCCGTGTGGCGCTGCCTGTGCCACAGACAAGACGCAGCCAGCTGAAGGGCACCCTCCAGCCGGAGCCGAACCGTGCCTGAGGCCAGCAAACCTGCAGAGCAGACGGCTCGGCTGGAGGCGGGAGCCGAGGGCAGCAGCGCAGCCCGCCGGATGCGGCACACACACGGGCCACTTCTGCCACCCTTCCAGCGGCGCTCTGACCGTCACCGCGCTCCCGTCACGGCCCCGGCCCCCATCCCCTCGGCAAGGAACGCAAGCTGGAGGTCCAAGCACGACCAGAAAGGCCAACCGGAAGGGAAATTGCACAGGGCAGCGGGTGGCACGGAGGGCAGGCGGGCATCGGCGGGCAGGCTGGGGNGCGTGAGGGGCGAGGGGGAGGGTGACGGGACGGGATAGGAATCGCTGGAGAAATCGCCGCGTTTGGCGTGGGGTTGCGGTGTTCTCTTCCTCTGGGGCCCGCTCCGCTGCAGCTCAGGGCGGTGTTTTTTGCATGTTCTGTATGAACTGCATTTCCCTGCGGTTTGTGGAGCCTTTCCCCTCACTCTGCCGCTGAGGGACGTCAATGCGAGCTTAGCGGATTGCTAGCGAAAAAAAACCACCCCAAAAAAACCCGTTGTTAAGACGAAAGCTCACCTCAGCCCCAGGCAGGCGGTTCTTTAGCTCGTGTCGAGAGATTTCAGCGAGGCTGTCGCGGT
>VWZN01003143.1:319117-337631 GCA_013396955.1 Regulus satrapa
GCTCTCCGGCCCCCGCCGGCGCTCCCTGCTGTGTGCCGGGCGGGGGCGGTACTGCGGGTCCTGGCCGTCCGTGCGCACGTGAGGCTTGTTCGGTTCTGAAATAAATGTCGCATTTAACGCAACTCCCGTGCGCTGAGCGTCTTCTGCGGGGCCGCTGAGGGCGAGCAGAGCCCACCGCCGCTGAGGGGGCGCCCCCTGGCGGGCGGGCTCNAAAAACCCGTTGTTAAGACGAAAGCTCACCTCAGCCCCAGGCAGGCGGTTCTTTAGCTCGTGTCGAGAGATTTCAGCGAGGCTGTCGCGGTTTGCACAGCTGCGGGGACAGCCCTTCAGAACATCTGCCCCAACCCGCGCTGCTTCCTTACTGTGCCCTGGTGCCTTGCAGGGAAAGATGCCCAGAAAGGGCCTCTGCTCTTTGATGATCTCCCGCCGTCCAGCAGTGCTGACTCAGGTAGGGGTGCTCTGTTCCTGCCATTAGTTTTCTGCCTTCCCTGCATCAGCATCTCTTTCGGATGAAATGGGTGTAAATCCTGTTCTTTGTTAGACAGAATAAAGACTGGAGGGTTATGGGTGCTGGTGTGCAGACCAGCTGCATCCTGCTTATTTTGTTTTGTTTTTTTTTATAACCAGGGTGTTACAGATGTTCCACATATAATTCTATAAAGCATTCATAAAAATGTTCCCTGGAACACAAAGGCAGAGCCTGGATTTGCCTGACTAGTAATGGAAGTAGAAATTTGGCTCTCTTTGGTTAACTGACATAATGTCTTCACCTCAGCGGGGACACAGGCAAAGCATTATTGCCTGAAAGGAACAAAGGTGTTTAGTTATCTTTGTCTTCCTGTGCTCCAGGGAAAGAAGGCTCTTGGCTCTTTGATGGTCTCCCACCAGCCAGCAGTGGTGACCCAGGTAAGGAGCTCCTCAGCCTTGCTGAGCCACCCCTGTCTGGGAAGAGCCCACGCTGCAGCCTGTTGTGTTGGAGACACAGCAACTTCACCTGGTGCTCATTTCTCCAGTCCAGATTGGCTGGCTCGTCCTGCAGCTGTTTCTTTAAATTGTTTCTTTGCCTTGTTGTGGGCAGAGATCATAGAGGAAAATAATAATAATAATAATAATAATAATAATAATAATAATAATAATAATAGTATTGTTGTGTAGAAATGTTCCAGCCTATAATGTTAATTTCCTGAGCAATTAACTGGGAAAAAAACAAAAACAAAACAAACAAAGAACCCCAAAAAACAAAACAAAACCCAAAAAAGCCTGGTAGCTAAGGAATAAAACCTGTGGGTTGTTCAGTAATAACTGTGGTCACTTACTGCTGTGTCAGAGTGTGAACCTGCACTCCTGAGTGTGTGCTTTGCTATGAAAGGACTTGCTGCTGAATTTATGCCAGTGAAACAGTCCTGGAACACTTGAGCCACCTGCATTTTTGCTTTCTTTCAGCCTCCAGTGCTGCTAAGCAAGTCTCATCAGCAGGGAGCCAAGAGAAAGGCCAGAAGAGGAAGTCCTTGGAGGAGGAGGAGGAAGAGAAGAATGGCAGGGAAGAACTTGTGGAAAAGAAAGTTTGTAAAGGTTTTCAGACGGTTTGAAAACAAATGTACTCAATTTGTGCTTTTGGCGTTGGGCTGAGTGAGTCCAGAACAAAGCTAAGCTTTGGTTCTCCCATCTGCTTGCCTTTTCAGCCTCTTGTGGAACAAACTGCTGCAGGGCTCTGTGGAAGCTCCTGGAGCTTCCTGGTTCTGCCTCCTTCACCTGGGCCTCCTTCCCATCCCTGCTGAAGCAGCAGGGGCTGGGCAGCAGGCACCGCAGCTCTGGCAGCAGAAGGGCTTGATCCTCTGTAAGGCTGGCTCCACAGATCTCCCTGCTGGCTGCTAAGGTGCCAGAGAGGGGCAGAGACAGGGTTGTTGGATACCTGGCCTTGGGCTTCAGTGCCTGCGTGCTGTGTGGCAGCTTTGGGAGCAAGATGTGTTCAGGGGTACAAAGGACGTGTCCTGGGAACATCAGACCTGGATTTCCTGTCCTTAGTGCACTCTTTAAAGCTGTGCTTTACCTAATCTGCAGGTTGAGTGTCACCCCTGTCCCAGCTGGGTAAGAGTCCTGCCTGATCCCTGGCAGTCCTGCTTGGCTACAGCTGCCTGCTCATGTGAGGGCAGGCTGCTTTTAGAGCTGCTGGCCTTGGGGACACATAAAACCCATAATAATCAAAATAAACACGTCCTGTTAAACAGCAGATGCCAGGACAAGGGTTCTGACAGCTGAGAACTTACAGGTTTTTAGCCTGAGCTGAGGAGACAGAGGAGTTTGATTTGCTTGTGTCTGCTTTGTTCCCCTTTAGGATCAGTGGGCGTTCTTGGACTGAAGGGTTACGTGGCAGAGAGAAAAGGTGAGAGAGAAGACATGCAGGATGCACACGTCATCTTAAACGACATCACCGAGGAGTGCCAGCCTCTGCCCTCCCAAATGTAAGTGAGCCCCAGCTGCCAGAAGGGCCACCCTGGGGTGAGGGAGCTCCAGCTAAGCCCGTGGCGTGGTCCTTTTTGCTTTGATCAGCTGATGCTCTAGTCTGCCTGCGTTGTGGTGCATGGTTTGGGCCTTTTCTTGGGAGGCCTGGGGTGAGTCACCATCAGCCAGCTGCGTTCCCAGGCGATTCACAGGAAATCAATGTACAGAAATGTACAGAAACCTCCCTTTGAGGGGTGCTTAGTGGATTCACTGACTTCACCAGGACCTTCATGAAGGCCCAATAACTCTGGGTGTTGATCCTCTACTACCCAAATGTAAGTGGGTATGTAAAATTAAAAGAATGCTCTCAAGCATCACCCTGATGCTGGATTTAGCTTCTGAACTAGTCCTGTCTCAGGAGGTTTGTGTTCTGACAGATCCAAGGTTTTTAAGTCTCTAGCATAGTCGGAACAAGCTTAGGCGTGGAAGGTACTGTAGGATTGGCTGGACTGATGTCTGTAATGCTGGAGAGTTGCAGCGTCCTTGAGGTAAAATGTTTATCTGTTTTTATGCCTAGTTGGGGTCTGTAAACCCTTTAGCCCTTTATTTTCTTGAGCAGTGGAAAATGACAAGAAAGTTCTCACCTCGGTGCTGGAACACATAAATACTGAATATATGAGCTGAGACATGCTACCTTGTGTGCCTTGGAGTGCAGATTTTTGGTCTGGCTGACACAGGGCAGGGTGTTGGGGAGAGGAATGTACTCGATCCCATTCCCTGGCTAGTGGAGCCTCTTTCTGCTGCTTTTTGTTCCCTCACAGCACACGTGTCTCGTACTTCGCTGTTTTCGATGGCCACGGGGGAGTCCGAGCCTCAAAATTCGCGGCACAGAATCTGCACCAAAACCTGATTAAGAAATTTCCTAAAGGTGAGAGGAGTGGAGTAAGGGCTGTAGGGCAACCATCATCTTTTCTGCCTTGGCAGTGGGTAGGGAAACTGATCTGTTTGGGTGTAATCCTGCAGTACCCATCCCTAATTCCCAGAGGGCCCGCGAGACTGCTGTGTCTCCTGGGAAAAGGGGCTGGAAGCCTTTTTTGGCACAAGGGTGGAAGCAGCCAGTTGTGACTCACTAAACGAGTGTGAGATGTGCTGCTGCCAGTTTTGGCAGCGCCACATCAAGGGTGAAAACACTCCTGTGCTGGAGAGGTCTGTGCCATAAACTCTCCGCGTACCCTCCTGCGTAGATTGGTGATAGGGTAAGCCTGGGGTGTGCCCCAGCTGCTCTGCAGAGTCCGCCAGATGCACTGCCTGACTGCTGGATGAGCAAAGGGACAGGCTAGGATAGATCAGATATGTTTTGCTTGGAGCTTAGTTGATGTTTTCTCTTGCTTGACAGGTGAGGTAGCCAGCGTGGAGAAAACTGTGAAGAGATGCCTTTTGGACACCTTCAAACACACAGATGAAGAGTTTCTAAAGCAGGCATCCAGCCAGTAAGTGCAAATGCTTTCTGTTGTGTGTATTTCTTAGAGTGCATCTCTGAGGTCTGAGCTGTGAGCAGGGCAGAGCAAACCTTCCTGGTGTCATGCCTGTGCTTTGGCAGAGCTCCACGCAGCTCCGCCGTGCCAGGCTGTGACTCTGCCAGCTGAGCGCTTGCAAGAGCTAGATCATGACATCTTCTGGTCTTTCTCTCTTTGGTGAGTGGTCTGTAGGATCCCTTAGACTAAAATACATGTTCCTTACGAAGGGAGGAAGCGAAACAGGTCCAAGGACCACCTCTGTCCTTATGAGGGCATCTTGTTTGCATTCTTTTTAAAGACTTGCCACGTTGCTGAAGGGATTTGTCCCACACTGCCCGAGATGGGATCTCTCTGTTGGTGGCATCAGTGTGTGGCAGGGGGGATCTGTAGAGGCCACTAAGCTTTCCTTTGAGCTGTGCTTGCCAGGCTGGCACACATCCCTGAGGTAGCTTTGAATGTTGAAAGACCCACCTCTCCCAATGTACATTTAAATCTCGTTTTCTTCAGCTCTTTAGAAGACAGGTGTTGATGAATAATGTCCCTCTGTGGGGTAAATGCCAGCCTGCCTTGCAGCTGGGTGTGGAGTGCCCAGCACCCTGACCTTCTCTCAGCTTCTGCTGAGCTAAAACACCAACTGTGTGGACTGGGGAAGATGCAGATTGCATTTCAAGCACAATCACTTTGTTACCACTCCTTTACACACATCTGGTTTGGTTTTTTTACTGTTTTTACTAGTTCACAGTGACGCCTCCATCACAGATGGAGAGACTGTTGATGCATTTGATTTCTTATTTCACTTTTTTTTTTTTAATTGAAAAACTTTCAATTTTAAGTGAAATTGCAACCTGTCTCAGTCTCTTAAGCCTAATCAGAACAACAAGTTTGACCAGGCAAAAGGAAGATGCTTTCTTGAGTCTGTCACAGTAGTGTTTTCCTCAGAGCAGCCTCTGGTCAGAAAGGTGACTTATAGCAAAGGGTCAGTGGCTGTATTGGTGGTGAAATGAATCATGTTCATTCAGCCACACCTTCAAAGTAAGGAAAAACTGTGTGAGATATGTCTAGAAATTAGTCTCTCAGAGCTAGTTTCAGTGAAGAATGGCATCATAGCCAGGCCTTTTTGTGGACAGGACTAGTCTGGCAGCTGTAATCTAAGAAATGCTTCTCATTTTACCTAGAGCTCTAGAGATAAAAGCTTAACTACAGGAAGTGAAATAGGAGGAGAGCAACTGAGGGAGTGGTGATGCTGCTGAGGTGGTGGAGGGGGCAGGGATACTGTGAATAAAGGAAGGAAAATGTAAGCAGAAAAGAAAGCATTTCTGCTGCAGAGTTGGCTGTGCCTTCCTTTTGCTGTGAAGAAGACTAATTTCATGTGTGTTCCCTCCAGGAAGCCAGCGTGGAAGGATGGCTCCACAGCTACTTGTGTCTTAGCTGTTGACAATATTCTCTACATAGCCAACCTCGGGGACAGCCGGGTAAGCAGAATGGAGACACTGAGGGCATCCTTCTTCTGCCCGGAGCTCTGTGGGGTTTTTTGTTTGTTTGGGATGTCTGGGTTGTGGTGAGCTACTCAACCGTTCCTACAAAGCATCTTGTTTTGGGTGGGTACAGAGTACGTCTGTGCTGTCTCTCCTAGTGTGAAACAATGGTATGTGAAAGCTCTCTCTTGATGGGGCTAAATCATTCACGGTATCAAGAAGAGAATATTTGAATATTTCAGCTGGAAGGGACCTACAGCAGTCATCTGCTCCAGCTGCCTTGAGCAGTTCAGGGCTGCCCTAAAGTTGCACCACTGTTCAAATGCCTCTTAAACGCTGACAGTCTAGGCCATCAGCCACCTCTCCAGGAAGCCTGGAGCAGTGTTGGATGATGTGCTCTCCAAAGAAACACTCCCAAATGCCCAGCCTGAACCTCCCCTGGCCCTGCTTTCAGATCAGCACTTCCCTCTCCACGGCCCCTCCTCGGGAAGCTGCAGAGGGGATAAGGTTGTCCCTCAGCCTCCTTCTCTCCAAACCAGACAAACCCAGAGCCCTCGGCCTCCTCCCCGGTGACGCCTCCCGGCCCCAGCCCCGGCCCCGGCCCCGGCCCAGGCCCAGCCCCAGCCCAGCCCCAGCGTGGTTCCCCTCTCTGGACACGCCTTCCCCCTTCCCCTCGGCTCTCGGGCTGCAGCGCCCCGGCTGAGGCGGCCCCAGGGCTGAGCCCAGCCAGGCCGTGCCCTCCTGTCCCGCTGCCCCCGCCGTGGCCGTGCCCCAGGCTGTCCCCTGCCCTCCTGGCCGCGGTTCCTGCTGAGCTGCTGCCAGCAGCACCCCCGGGTCCTTCCAGCAGGGCTCCCCAGCCTCTCCTCTCCCAGCTCGCTCTCGCGCTCAGCGCTGCTCCAGCTGGGTGCAGAATGCAGCACTCGCACTCAGCAGTTCTGGGCCACTGGCATTGCCCAGTGCTGCCTCTGTGCAGATCCCTCTGCAAGGCCTCTCATGCTCCAGAGGCTCCAAAGCATTCCCAGTTTGGTATCATCAGCAGCAAACTTGGTGCATTCAACTCTTGCATCTGGATCGCTGATAAAATTACTGCCTAGGAATGAGCCCTGAGAAACACCACTGGCCTCACGTAGGACCATCCACTACAGTTTGGGACTCTCTGAAGAAGTCGTTGCTGCGGTTTTGTTGTTGTTTGACGATGGTTTTTTGTCAGCACAGGCGATTCTGTGTCGTTACAACGAGGAGAGTCAGAAGCACACAGCCTTAAGCCTCAGTAAGGAGCACAACCCCACGCAGTACGAGGAGCGCATGCGGATACAGAAAGCCGGGGGAAACGTCAGGTATGTGCCCGAGGCTGTGAACGAGCTAACCTAAACCCTGCTCTGATCTCGGGCCTGAAATTGAGGTTTTGAGCTTCCCTGAGCCCAGTGTGCATCCTAGTTGAGAGAATCTGTTGCTCCCTGTGGGAAGCGCGGTGGTGCCTGAGGCCTGTAAGGATTCAGTGGAGTTGGTTGATGGTTCCCAGAGCCTTACGATGGCCAAGGCTGGACCCATGTGAAAGCCTGGCAGTGAGATACCAGGATAGGCATGCTTAAACTTGACCTACAGATGAGGACCTGCAGAGCTGGACTGGACTGTTGAAGAAGTTGCTGCTTTCTGCACACTGTGATGCTGAACAGAACTCATTTCCTTGCAGCATGACTCCTCTCTCCTTGTCCTGTGAGAGGGGGCATGGTTTGAGATAGAGCACAAAAAGCCCTCAGTGTCAGGTGGTGTTGCTCCCCTGGGGTTAGCTGATGCACTGAGGCTCCCTGCAATAGGAGGGAGCTTTCTGCAGCCAAAATGTGATTATCTTAATGTTCCTGTGCAAAAAGAAGTTCACGGCTGTTTGGGGAGCCGGTGCCAAACACAGCAGCTGAGTCTTACTTCCCTGGCTAGGTTCTCTCTCTTCTTTGACGGCAATTTCTTGGTTTAATGGCATCTTCACAAAGAGAGGATTCAGTGCAGGTGAAGTATCTTCATGCCTGTGGAGGCAAAATGCACCCAGGGTGGAGAGGGGTGGGCTGAGTTCTGTTACGCTGCCGTGTCTGGAGTGCTTTGTTCCCCGATCTCTGGGGAGCCTTGCCTAGGCTTAGCACTGATCTCTCTCTGCACATGGCAAAGAGATGGCCCAGTGTCTGCTCCTTGCAGAACTGGGCCCTGAGAGCCTGGCAGCCTCTCCCACTGCTTGCACTTCAATATTTTGGGCCCAAGAGATAAGCCACAAAGTGGGAGCTTTGTCAGGTCCCTTCTCTGTGACATGCCTCGCTTCTTGCTTTTATCTCAAGCTTGGCCTACGAGGTGAACGAGCTTTGTGTATTCCCAGAGGGCACGGAAGAGCCTTTTTGGGGACAAGATGCTTGATTGTTGGAAAGATGAAGCGTGGGAAGCTGTTTCTCTAGGGAGCTTGGTTAATTAGAAAAGCTTCCCAAACCAGAGGAGTTTCCTAAGGGGTGCTGTAATGTAGGTTTCACAGAACTGCTTGCTGCAGTCAGTGGTTACTAAAGGCCAAGTGTTTCTCGCTCCTGGGAGCTGCCTGCAGCTGAGCCAGGCTGTAGGGGTTGGTGTCCTCAGGCAGGACACAGGAGGGGCTGCTGACTCAGACCTCTTGCTTCTGCCACTCTGTTAAGAGCAGTTTGCTGGATATCCTGCCAAAAAATAATCTCTATTCACACTATGCCCCGGGAGTTCAGCTCATATATAACTCTTACTGCCCCAGTTTGCTAGGCTAAGCAGGGCTTGTGTTAGGGCAGGGTGACAGAAAACAGCCCTGAAGTCTCTCAATTCCATTTCCTCCTCCCCCTCACTTGTTTCTCAGAGCTTCACACAAAGATGCAGGAAGGGGAGGAGACTTGGGCAGGACGATTTGGACTTGCTGGGGAAGTGGGTCATTATTTGTCATTATTTGTCCATGTGCTTTGATGCACCAAGTGTCCCCATGAGGCAGTGCAGTGAAATACAGCCGTGGGGAGGGCTCTGAGTGTTTTCTTTCCCTGTGCAGGGATGGAAGAGTCCTGGGAGTGCTGGAGGTTTCCCGCTCCATTGGTGATGGCCAGTACAAACGCTGTGGTGTTATCTCTGTGCCAGACATCAAACGCTGCCAACTCACACACAACGACAGGTAAAGTGTGCCCTTGTGTGTGCCAGCTCTGCTCAGCAGAAGCTGCACAACCTTGTTTGCTCTGCTGGGAGAGCCAAGGCACTTCAGATCTCCCCAGAATTAGGGGATGCTCTTAGTGCTGATGACTCTCTGCTCCTGTTCCTTATCAGAACAGCGGGATAAGGCTGCTGCTCTGCCGAGATACTCTGAAGGCTCCTCTCGGAGGAGCCAGCCTCATAGCAATAGCATACACAAACAAGCCTTAGACGTCCTTTGTGCTCTGATTAAGTTCACAAACCAGTGTTTAAGCAGTTAGTTAAGGCTTGAATTCTTGGGTCGCCATTCTGTCCAAGAGTTTCTAGCAGCTGTGCCCATAAATACTTTTGCATTCAGCTCTGATATTTGAAGATTTGAGATACTTTTCCATGATATGATTGGCAACGACAAATTGCAGTGAGCTTTCATGTCAGTGTGGCCCTGCAGACTCTCAGAGGTGAGAGTGTAACCCAGTACTGCTGCTTTTTCTGGGATTAGAGTTCCATATCAAGTGATCCACGAAAATATTTCTAAAGATACTCTTGAGTATCAGGCACTGAAATGATGTCTTCAGAGCCCTGTGCAGACTGACCACTTCTGTCGGCTGGTTGTAGTTTTCCTTGTCCTGGTGACTCTGGTTAGGGCTCCCGGTTAATACAATTCTCTGGGCAGGCAGGGAGTGCACAGCAGGCTGTCTCCCCATCCTAAGGGAATGCTGTCCTTTCCATGAGCTTTGTATCTCCTCAACCTTCTGCAGCCTCTGGCAATATTTCGTGTCGGTTGTGTCATGTGCTTTTTTTTTTTCTTTGTTTTTTTGCATTATGCATTAAATTTGCATATTTAAATGGCCACGTACCTCAGGAGGGTAGAAGTGTAAAGTGAAGTACGTTTCTGATGAGAGATTCAGCTTCCTTTCTCTTATTTCCTTGCATTAGCTGCTTCACAGGGAAAATACATAAATGAAAAGGACTCAAAGGAAAAAAGGAGCTCTTAGAGAAGAAATGGAGCACTTGAGCAGGATCATACACGATCTTGCCGGTGTTGTAGGACAGCCAGGATGTCCTGATCTAGGTCTTTGAATTTTGAATTGCCATGAATGGCAGGTCCCAAGGGATTTTCAGATGAGCTTTTACGGCATCTTCCCTTCGGATCCGAGCACGGACATTCATAAAATAGACCGGAGGGATTTTGCTGTAGGTGGGGGAACCGAAAATTCAGCCTTGCAACCTGTCTGCACTTGATTTCCAGGTTCATTCTGATAGCTTGCGATGGCCTCTTCAAAGTCTTCACGCCAGAAGAAGCTGTGAACTTCATCGTGTCCTGCCTGGAGGTGAGGAGAAGGCGGCACTGTCACTGCCGAGGGGCACCAAGTCAGTGCACTTCTGCCAGAGTATCCTCCCTTATTCCCAAGGGAGCCGGTGTTTATTCCTTTGTCCCAACAGGATAAGAATATCCAGATGAGAGAAGGGAAGCTGGAAGCGGACGCTCGCTACGAGGCCGCCTGTAACAGGCTGGCCAGCAAGGCCGTGCAGCGGGGCTCGGCCGACAACGTCACGGTCATGGTGGTGCGGATAGAGCGCTGAGGGGAGGCCGGAGAGCAGGGGACAGGGCTGTGTGCATGCACGGGTGCCGGGGGGAGGGTGGCTCCTGCTGGATGCTCTGCAGTGTAAATAAAGGTGGCTTTTTTCTAATGGGTTTAGCTCACTTAGTAGTAGGGTTGAATGTCTTGGGGTGCTAGCAAGAGGCATCTTGGGGGTGTGAGCTCTGCCAGCTGTTTCAAACGGGACAGCTCTGCTGTCCGTGTCCTTGAGCTTTGTGCAGCATCCTGGGAGAGTCTGGAGTTCCAGGGCTCGGTGGGAGCTCCTGGACGGGCTGTACCACACACACTGTGAGCTACTCTGGGCCGCCAGCTCGGGATGTGATCCGGGCTGTCCTCTTCACACTGGGTGGGAAATCTTGGGAAGCTGGGCTGTGAGGTTGCCTGCAGCTGAGGGACACAAATAGCCCTTGCAGAGCAGCAGCAGCATACCTGCCCTGTGCTTGCAGAACTTGTTGGAGCTTTACTACGATGTTGGTACAGAAAAAGCAGCCGGAGTTTGCTCCTGATGTTTTTTGGAAGAAGTGTTTTCACCAAATGCGTTTGTGAGGCAGCTGAGCTGCGGTCAGGCTCTGTGCTTGTCTGTGCTGAAGAGAAGGCATCTCAGGTTTTAGGTACTAAGAAGTGTCTGGTATCTCATCCTGTCTCAGTGCCTCTGCCAGCTGTTGCTGCAGTCAGCGTGCTATTTTCCAGAGAAAGTTTGGCTTAAGACCAAGTGACAGAATGAAAGCTAAACGGATTGGGCTACCTCAGCACTTAAGTTTCCAATTTCCCACCGTGTGTGAGAGCGGGGCAGTGAGGGAGGTGAAGGGAGGGGCCTGCACAGTGGCTGCCTCCTTGCTGTGATCAGCACAGCAGGGCTGGTTTGTGCACAGCCCTGTGCAGAGCTGCGAGGCTTCCCTTCTGTTTTCTGGAACTTTGGGAGATGGTCCCAGCTCCTGGACTGTTTGCTGGAGCACACGATGGCTGTCCTGTTTGGGACAGGTGGCCTGAGCATGTCACATCTATTTCTGCTCCAGCAGTAGTCACTTCCACTTCATGGGCTTAGTCTGAGGGTGCCACTGGCTCTGCATCTCCTGCAGAGGCCTGAGGAGGGAAATGGCTCTCTGGCAGAGATCTTGGGTAGTGCTTATCCTCTGCCAGCCTGTTCTGCTCCCAGCCATTCCTGTGTATTCTGAGGAAAGGCTGTACTGCAGGATGAGCTGAGAGGGAGGGAGTGCCTTGGTTAGCAGCACACTCTCCTCTTCCTACTCTGGAAAGGCAAATTTGGAGAGCCCGGACAGAGCAGCATGGAGTTGCTTCTGTTTGTGGCAAGAGAAACCCTGATGGCAGATTTCAGAAGGGTAACTTGCTTTCCCTTCTCAGCTCCTTTTTCCACCTCCTGCACTGTGCCATGCTGCAGGAGCTGAGCCAGGCTCCCAGCTCGGGGGCTCCTTCCAGGAGGCCACTCTGAATTCCAGTGCAAGAGTTGGTGAGAGGAACAGTTAGCTTGTCCTTCTCTGACTGTTTTCCCTCCCCCTCCCTCCTCTTATAACACTGTTTTTCTTCCTTTTAGGAAAGGTTCTGAAAGCACAGCTCCAGCTAGGATCAGAATATGCAGTTAATTACGATAAAATGTCATTTTTCATGGCAAAGGGGAAAAGGAAGTTGCAGGTCTCACCATGCTTGGGAGTAGACAGCCAGGTAGAAAAGCAGCTCAGTCCCAGCTTTGGGGGAAGTAAAAAAAAAACTATTTGCTTTAATTTCATGGTAAGACAGGGTCTGCAGGAAGTTTCCTGAAAAACCACTCTCAGTGTTCAGCAGCTCCTGCTACTGAGGAGAGCTCCAGGAGCACTTCAGGGTGCCCATGCACGAGTGCTCTGCGTGCAGTTCTCTCCCTTGGGCCTGACAGATCTTCTCTCCCCTTCCAATACTTGAATTTCCCTTTGGGTACATCTGACATAATCAGCTTTTTCAGCACACTGGGCTCTTGGTATCTCACCTGCACAGCTCCCAGCTGGGCCAGTCCTGCTTCCAGACACTGAGTCTTTCTCTGCCTGCTCAGGGCTGGCTGTGTAGGAGGAGGAGAGGCAGCTGATCAGAGTGGGGCTGCCTCAGCTCACGGTCTGTGGGGTCTGGGGGCTGCTGCCACGGCCAAGCTCTGCAGCTGGAGCTGTGCCAGGAGGCTGCTGCCCACCCCCTCAGCAACAACGTCCTCCCAGGGACCAGTTCTCTTTGCTTTGGGAGAAGTCAGCATTGAGACTGTCCCATTCCTCCCCGGACCCAAACACCCCTCCCATAAATTCTCCTTCACCAGGCTCCTCCTCAAGGAGATGGAGCCGGTGGAGAAGGGCGGGCAGGGCCAGGGACGCTCCTGGGAGAAGGTGGGGCTGGCTCAGGCCCTTCAGTGTTGCTGGCACCGCTTGCCCAGTTCTCAGTGCTGCTAGGAAATGAAATCTGGTGCTGCTGCAGCCGTGGCTGGGTCACGAAGGCCATGGCAGCCTGTCCGTGCTGCCCACAGCAGAGAGTGCCTGCTGGGCAGAGCCCCGGCACAGGAACTCGCTCTCAGCCCTCCTGCAGCATGACTGGGGCTTTGCTGTGATGATGACTGCAAAGGATGGTGGCTCCTGGCAGCAAACCTCCACTGCTCCTACACCGCAGGGCAGCCAGAGCAGCACAGAATCGGTCTCGGGCTGCTGAGACTGTCTGGGAATCCACTAAGGGCAAAAATGGATGTGTGGGGCTTTGGACCAGGCACGGTGGGAACTGAGCCCTAGGGAGAAGGCAACCAACCATCTGCTGCCACTGTCAGCAGTGCTCTCCAAGATAAACTTCTAGGCCTAGGCTTTAGATAAAAGTGAATGCCTTGACGTCCTGCTCAGGCTGCTTTACTGTTACCATCATCGTCGTCTTCGTCGTGATCTTTTGTCCATCTTCAGCTGGTTCTGCAGCACGAGCAATAAAAAAAAAAACAGACTGCAGTTTCCTGCATGGGCAAATGGTCTTCCCTAGGCTTGGTGCTGGGCAGGGGAGACAGCGTGGAAGGGTCTGGCTGCTCTGGGCACAGGTTCAGCTCGGTGCCTCTTCACCCTCCCAGCAGAACAGCACTGAAATCAGAGCCACTTTGAACTGTGAGGGGAGAGCCTGCCGTGTTGTCCACGAAAACAGAGCCATGCTGCCCAGCCTGGGAGGAGAGAGGGGTGAGGAGGGCCAGGTCTCCCTTGGGCACCAGGCAGAGCCAAGGAGAGGGCAACCAAAAGCTGGAGGAGCTGTCCCTCCCCTTCCTTCTGGGAAAGAGCAGCATGAGGCCTTTAGGGCAGCCCAGCCACAGGGCTGTAGCGCCCTAGCAGAGCTCTGCCCGTGTGTCTTTGGGGCTTGGAGGTCCCCTGGGAAGCAGACCTTAGACCCAGCCCTGGGCCACGCAAGGCACCTTCCTGCCCAGTTCTGTTGCCAGTGGAGCTGGCACCGCTGACCTGCCGGTACAGGGTGCCCCTGACGGAGATGGAAATGTCAGCGCTGCTCTCCAGCCGGGATACGCTCCCCAAACCGCAGAAGAGGGAGGGTGGTGGTGGGGGGAGCAGGCCCCTCCTTTCCCAGGGACGCTGGACTCCTTCCCCCCTCCCTGGCCAGCGTGCCTGGCCTGGCCCTGCCCTACCTGTTGTGCTGGCAGCAGCACTGCACACAGATCAGCAGGCACAGGCGGCTCCCTCGGCCCCCCTGCCCCTTTCTCCAAGGCTTCCAGTGCCAGGGCAGGTACTTACAATGTAGAACAACCCCAGCTCCTGCCACATCTGCTCCACAGCGACATCTTCACGCATTTGGCAGTGGAGGCTGCTTCCACACGACGCTGAGCCCTGGCCCGGAGGTTTGCCTTTGCTGCTTTCCTCCTCCTTACACCTTTCCCCAGCTGTCCTGCACATCTTTGCCACGCCTGGCCCCAAACCCCGCCGGAGTTTGATGTTAGGAAAGGACCCTTTGCTTTCCCTGGCTCTGCTGCCCAGCCCCGCTTTGCCTCCTCCTGCCGTCCCCACGGCTCCCACCCTGGCTCCCCCAGCCCGGTACCCCCAAGCAGGAGCTGCAGCTCCTCAGCAGCTCCTCCGGCACCGCGGGGGAGCCCGGGGCAGCCTCTGGTTGGTTTTCCCGCTGGGGCCGTGTGAGCCCTGCTCCCGGGGCTCCTGGCCAGCAGCATCCACGCCTGCCCGGGGTCCACGGGGGTTCCCCCACGGCCTGCGGGGTTTAACGCTTCGGAAACCTTCAGGGTTTTGGAGGGGGGGAAAGGTTCTTAAAAAAACCACAAACCCACAAACGAAAAGAAGAGAGCGTTAACCAAAGCGTGTTTATAAGGGAAAGCCATTTCCCTGCAGTGGTGGGGGAGAACGTGCTCCCGATGCCCCAGCCAGCCTGGCACAGGGCTGTCCACCTCCCGCTCGCCAGCCTCAAGAGGCAGCAGGAAAACTACATGGCTCCATAGGGTGGCAGGCAGCACTGAGGCTCTCCTACCACCCCTGGTCGCCCTGGAAAGGTTCTGTCCATTTGGAGGTGTCCATGAAAATGGAGGAGGAGCTGTGGAAGAGCCAGAGACAGGGCAGGGAGCCCTCGCACGTCCAGAGGTCCTTGGCGCAGTCATACACCTCCATTTCTACCCGGTAGTCCCCGTCCATGCCCTTCCAGTGGCCACCGGTGACAAAGAGCCGGTCACCCAGAGCCACCATCCCGCCGTTCTCGTGAAGGGTGTGTAGGAGCTGCACCTGCGTGAGGGACAGGGTGAGATGCGCAGGCACTCCTTGGCGACCTCCTACTCTCACCACAGAGGACACTGACGTGTCTACCCCCTCCTCTCTGTGGGGCCTGGGGGCTTCTGGTGCCTCGTGCGTGTGTGATGGGGAGCAGGGGAGGAAGGAATGGCGTATCCTCGGCTCTGCAGATGTGAACAGAACCGAGGGATGAGTGGGTAGGAGGGAGAGGGATGTGCTGGCACTGGGGGGGAGCAGCTGGGAACACCATCCCCATATCCCTGGGAGGCTGCTCGTGCCTGGTCCCACATCCCACCTTCTGCCAGATGTTGGCCTCTGGGTCGTACACGTGCACCTTCTTGGTGTTATCCCCGATGAGGTAGATGAGCCCGCGCAGAGTGGCACAGCGTGGGGCTGAGAGGTACTTGGGGATGAAGGGAGACGTGATCACACTCCACAGATCTGCAAGGAGCAGTCATTAGCAATGCATCCCACCCGCGGCTCTCGATGCAGCTGCCAGTCGCTGAAAAAAGCATTGCTATTTCAGGGGGAATCTGAAAGGCAGGAGGCAGAGCAGCCAGGCAGACTGGCACCCGCAGTCCTCATCCCAGTCAAGGGTCTTGCATAAAAAATAGTGCAGGGTGGGAAACGTGGTTTGTACTGGTGCTGTGGGATGGGAAAGAGTCTCCTTGAGGCGGTCACAGGGCACTGTTTTTTTTCCTAAGGCAGACAACCTGCCTCACCCCAGTGCCTCTGAGATTCTGCTCCACCAAAGCTCAGGTCTGGGCTGTGTCAGACATCTGCGACTCAGGTCCGTGCTGCTAACAGCCCCATTCCTGGGGCTCCTGGGGCTCCTGGGCCCCCGTGCCACAGCCAGCACCACACCCTGTCAGCACCTGCTCCCATCCCACAGGACCATGCCTGGCAGCCCGGGGGGGGTCTCCCTCTCCCAGGGACAACACCGGCGGCAGCAGGGTCAGCCCTCACCTTGAACAGGGTTGTAGCACTGCAGAGTGAGGGCGTTGTACTTGACGGCGCAGGAGCCCACCAGGTAGAGTTTGCCCGAGCAGCTGGCAGCTGCAAAATTGCTCACGTACTTGAGGGCCGGGCTGATGGCACACCAGCTCTTGTTGTACGGGTCATAGCGCTCCACCTCCACCACATCCACTGTTGTCCCTGCAGGGTGACAGGGCACTGCAGCCACCCTGCCGCTCTACCCCCGCCCTAGCAGCCCCCCCAGGGTCTCTGCAGCCCTACCCCCGATCACGTAGATCTCGCCGTTGAGGACGGCGCTGGTGTGGTTTGTCCGCGCTCTCAGCATGGAGGCGATGGGCTTCCAGACACCGTCCCTGGGGCAGAAGCACCAGGCCTGCGTCGTCGACCACGTGTCATTCTGGGACCCCCGGGAGCCCCCTAGAGAGAGACAGGTCAGGTGGGCCACCCTGTCCAAGTGCAGCTGTCCCTTGCCAGTGGCCAGATTTGCCCACGCAGAGAGTAGGGAGAGGATTTTGCTCGGAGAGGAGCCCCACACCAGTGCCTCATGCTCATATCCTTGTCCCCTGTCCTCCCTCCCCGCTCCTCGAAGCCTCCACCCTGCACCAGCAGCCCTGGCACTGACCTGTGACGTACACATCGTTGTTCAGAGCCACCAGAGAAAAGCCCCATTTGTTGTAATCAGGGAAGTCGGGCAGAGCCATCCATCGCCCTGAAACCCAGCAGAGCCAAGCTGTGACCCCACCACAGCCAGCAACAGCATTTTTAAAGCCAGCCCTGTTTCAAGCCCATCCCAGCCCAACCGGTGTCTCTCTAAACCGACACTAGTTCGGCAAGAGGTGGCTTTGGGGTACACAGATGTTTAATTAACGTGGAGGGAGGTAGAGGAAGTGGGGGGCACTCACTGCTTTTGGGGTTGTAGAAGGCAAAGTTCCTGGTGGCAGTCGGCATTTCCAGCCCCCTCTCCTCATCCTCACCATCCTCCAGCACCCGGCCACCAACCACCACCAGCACCTCCTCTAGCTTCTGTGGCGGGGTTGGGGGGTTCTTCAGGGCCCCGGTGCCACTCTGCCCCTGATGAAGAGGCCAGGGCAGGGCCATCAGGCTCCTCCTTCCTGGCTCGGAGAGCGGCACTTAGGGAAAGGGGTACCCACCATGGTGCGGGATCGGGCAACGAGGGCCTTGCTGGCGTCTGAGTCACGAACGAGAGGCTCGGTGGCGAGGAGGTTCTGCAGGTACTGGTCAGGCAGCGACACAAGGTGGGTCAGCTCCAGCAGCTCCGGCAGGAACTGGGCTCGGGATCCCGGCTCGTGGCGTACCCAGCGCAGTACGGCCTCGACCAGGCTCCGCTCCTCCTGCACCTGCAGCTGGTCATTGGAGAGGTAGACAGCCAACCTCTCCTTGGAGAGCTGGAGGAACTCCTCCTGAAGAGAGACGGCTTCAAAGTTCTCCTGCAAGAAAGACCAGGCCTTGGAGGAGACCTCAGGGCAGCCGTGGCTCTCACCAAACTCACAGATACCTAGGCAGTTGGTGGCATCCATCTGCTGCCGGAGGTAGCGGCTGCAGACCTTCTGGATAGCAGGGAAGTGGAGCTGGCTGGAGGTCCGCATCAGCCCCTCCACGTTGCCCTGGTTGATGGTGACCTTTCCCGTGTAGGCGAAATCGAGCAGCGTCTCCAGCGCCCTGGGGTCCACCTCCTTCAGCTCCACCCGTGCTGCGATGCTCTCGGCAAAGTCTCCGGAGAACATGGCGTAGAAGTAGTGGCTGCAGAGGGCCAGGATGCCTCGGTGGCAGGGAAACTCTCGCCCGCCCGCCACCAGCGTCACGTCGGCCAGTTTGGGGTTGGTGCGGAACTGCTGCAGCCCCTCCAGCACGCCCTGGGCGTGCGAAGGCAGGCAGAAGTCAAAGTCGTCCATGTTCCTCACCATGGTGCCGGGGACGGCCGTGGGGCCTGGCAGGCGGGCAGTGCCCGAGCAGCGGGAGGCGAGGGAGTCCCTCCTAGGAAAAGGCGACGGTGTCTCCCTCTCCCCCCTGCCGTGCCACCCTCCCGCCTTCGCCGCGCCCGAGTCACGGACAGCAGTGGCTGCACGAGCGCTTCCCACGGCCCCCCTCCCCCCGCGGCTGTGTTTTCTCCTCCCCACGCCGCAGCCGCCCCGCCGGGACGACCACCGGCCTTTTGGGGATGATTTTCGGGGCGAGTGGAGCCCTCTCGGCGCGCTCGCTCCCGCTCTCGGCTGCGCTCCCCAGCACGGCCGGGACGGAAGGGACCGCGGTCCCGGCGCCGGCAGGGACACGCCGCATGACACGGGATCAGCCGGGACCGGGGGCACTCGCTATTTTTAGGCGGCACCTGGACCCTGCTCCCCGCTCTTAAAGGCACCGCACGGGCAGAGCTCTCGCCGCCGCCCGTCCTCGTCCATGCCCCATCCCGCGGCGCTGTTGCCTTTAAGAAAGCCTCCCCCTCGCCGAGGGCTCGGCTGGGCGCAGAGCCTGGAGGGACAAACTCCCACAGCCCCCTCCCTCCGCCCCACTGGCAGCCGGGGGTCCCCGCCATGCCCCTCCTCGCTCCCCCGGCTCGCACTGCCCGTGCCGCTATAAATATAGGT
>VWZN01003146.1:2070-52247 GCA_013396955.1 Regulus satrapa
AGCAGAACAAAACCAGTTAGCTGTCAAGCAGCACTATTGAGGTCCATTTATATTCAGTAGGGCATTGATAAACATTTCAAAATTTTGATATACATGAGATAGATGTCCACCTGTTATATTCTAAAGGGCAGCTCACTCTTCTAGCTCCAAGTGTCTTTATATGTAGCTAGTGAAAGACTACTGATGCTAGAGCATATACAAATGTCTCTGGAGTTTTATTGAAGCCACTACAAGAACTCCAGAACAGACATTTCTTTACTTTCAAAGAGTTTGGACTCCACAAAAGTAAAATATTTCCCCTGTAATCAGTGTTTCTTGCCTGCATATAATGATAGGATGAAGAATACATAATCAGTTGTGAAATCTGCTGTGATCTTTATTTAATAGTGATGAATTTAATACACAGCTGTTTAGCCAGAGCCACTGCTGGTTCTTTTTTAGGTGTTTTGATCCTAGGTCGAGTCCCCAGAATTCAGTCAGTAGTAGCAGAAGCAGATGATCATAATATAAATTACACACATGTTTCTAATTCTCTGTTTTACAGTTTGGAGCAAGACATCTTTTTTTTTTCTTTCACATCTGAAAAATCAGTGTGACTTTATGTCCTGTAGGACAGATTGTTTTGTGGCCTTGCAAACATTCACTGCTTTACCAGTTCAGGCCTCTAGGGTGTAAATCCTTTGATTTATCCAAGATTAATGCTTTTAATTAATTACTTGAACTCCAAAGAACACTGAAGAGGGATAAAATTTGGTGTTTCTAGTACTAGAAATTGTTGCAACCTTTTGGTTTTTTTTTCACATCTTCTGCACCAAAATAATCACAGCAAAAGAGTGCATCAACATAAAATAATAGAGCATTCAGATATTATTCTACAACCACTGCATTTTTTCATTACTGATACAATTTGGTTCATGTGACAAAAAATAACTATGGAGAGGTCAAGAATATTTCATACCTAAGAAAGGCTGTATACGAATAAAAATATTTTGGCTGACATGAAGAATTTCATACTATTTTATAACATTATGTATTTATTTTTGAATACTTGTAATGTTCAAGCAGATAATTCTGTGCTCATATTTTCTGATATTATTTTAATAGCTTTATTATTTTAGTAGCATTTTTTCATTATTATTTTAGCAGCATTTTTTCATTATTATTTTAGCAGCATTTATTATTTGTATAACTCAAGATCCACATAAATTTTCTGCCAAGCATTTAATGCATATCTGTTTTATCTCATATGTTAATTCTCCATTTGAGTAATTACAAGAATGAAACTTGTTTTTGTCAGAACTGTTGGAACTGCCATTAGAAGTGTAATCAGTGAAAGGCTACTTGTAGTTACTGCTACTTCAGTGTGCAGATAGGAAAAATACAATTCCTAGAAAAAATTTTACACCATATTCCTACGGCAAGAATATTTTCTTTTTTTTTTTCCAAATGGTCTCTAGAAAATTATTCAGAAATGTGATCTCTCATTACATCTGTCAATCCCTGTATATAATTAACTGTGCATCTTCTGAAATTCCTTCCAAACCTGATGAAAAAATCATGTCACAGATGTAAAAAGATACTATCATCTTTCAGATAAAGAGTTAGTTTCAGTAACTCTGGGTTATGTGGATTTTTTTTCCTTTGGCTGAGGAAACAGGGGAAGACCTGTCTCAGCTCAGAGACCATCAAAATCTTTATTAGATCAGTATGTAATATCAACAACATAAATCCCCTGACTCATGTTAGAGCTTGTTCAAGCAGGGCTCAGCTGTTTGCACTGCGTACCTTAAAAGGGTTGCAGTTGCAGAGATTTACTGAGTAGCTGCGGGACCCTTGGTTCATAAATTACCAAATATTAAATGCTGGTGGCAGCATCAACAGAAGATCAAAAGTAAAAGTGATTATATCATCTCAATTTCTGTTGTATATTCTGTGACTTGTTGTGTCCCAAACTATTTCCTAACAAGCATTCATTGATCCTCAGACAGGAAAAAAAGCCAGCACTTCATGTTTGCTTTAAATTAAGTTCCTTTGCCATAGCTGGGAGACTTGTGAACTCTATTACAAAAACTTTGTGGCACTTGGTATCACTATGCTTTATATGCCCTGGGAAGAAACATATTTGATGTGGAACAGACGCTACCGAAAAATTGCTGCTAAACTCCTCTGGGGAAACTCTGTGGAGTTTGAGGAACAGATATATACACAGTAAATTTAAAGGTAAGTTACTTTGGAGTTTGATGCTCATATTATGAACAGGATACTTTATGCCTGCAAAAGAAACCATAATTCCCTCCTGTGGAAACCAATTTCATTCTTCACAACATCAAGTTTAAGTAGTATAGCCAATTAATATGGATCCTTTAATAATTAGTTCATTGTGCTGATGCACCTGATTGTCAAAATCAATTGTTCTTATCTTACAAATAAAACACTGCTGTCAGAATAACCATTCAAAATGACGATTGACCATTTAAACCACAGGGGTTTATATCATGTTTATAGGTATATCATTATGAGGACAAAATCATTGATCTTGAGATTTGTCTCTACAGTTCTTCATATAGAACCATAAAATAATTTTTGGATCATTTGTGACACAAAATGATTGGATTTCTTTATAGGAATTCTATGTTCCTTTTAAATCTCTGTAAATTTTTTGATATTCACAAGAATTTGTACAACTTAACTACACGCAGCTCGAAGAAATACCTTCCTTCATTTGTTTTTTATATGGCTACTTTCACTTCATTTCTCTACTGTGTGACTGAAATTTCATTTCAGGTAAGAGCCATCAAGAAATTAATCTGTATTATTCGGTGTTTTCCACAAAACAAAAACAAAAACCAAAAAACTTCATTTGAATGTATAAATCTAAAAAATTTCTTCCCATATTTTGAATGCAAATTCCAGAATGTTTGAAGCAGTCAAATGTACCAATGGACAAAGTCTTATGAATGAGAAGTCTTTGATCAAATTTTGCTGAGGAGCAAAAGATCATGAACTGTGGTGCTTTTTATAAGTTCACAAGTCTGGAAGTTCAGAAGTTTAAGTCTTACAATCAGTATTGAGATTTATATCCCTGTTTTCCTAGATCAGTAGAAAGAGGTGCAGTGCACATTCTGCACATCAAGTTTGGTCACAATTTGACCGTTTACCTCTTTCATGAAAACAGAATGCACTTAAAGACTCTTTTTCCAGCCTACCTTCTGGGAAATCTTTCTCTGTTGAAATGTCAGTGAATGACAGTCTGGTATTTAAATGTTCTTCACTTTCCAAACATCAGCTCTTTTTTCAGAGGAGTGAACTAGAGAAAAAAAACAATTTCACTTTGTCTGTCTCAGCTGACATAAGCTATGCAATGAAGCAGTTTTGGGGGCTGGACAGGCAGTATAACTATCCATACAGACACAGCCACTGAGTCTCATAACATCTGAAGAAAGCTCTTGTCCTATTTGGCATGTTGTCATTCATTCTCAAAGTGTTTGGACCTTTTTAAATAGTAAAACTTAGAACCTCACTGATTTTTTTAATAAAGTAAACATACTGGTGTGAATTACTACATTTTAAACTTTTCTGTAATTTCCCTATATTCCTTATATATGTGAAAGTACTGGGATGTTGGAACACTATGTGTTCTCAGGCATTGAATGTAAACATATCAACATCAAGCATTCTATATTTTTAAGGAAAACGTAAAACTTTTCAAAGATTAATCAAGGAGATAATCACATATTCTTCAATTATTTATCCATCTTTTTTTTTTTTATTTTGAGATTTCTGAAAGATACATACTATTTTATTGATTTAGAGAGTGACAGTCTGTACAGAAAGAATTTTTACATTTACTTGCATAACCACAGCTAGCTTCTAACCAAGGTTTTTAGAAATTTTGTATAAATACAGAAACAAAAGTGAATGTGCCTTTAATTAAGGTATTGCATAGTAAAAGGTGTAAAATCATTGTTAATATGCTGTCTTGTGAACTCCCAAAATTTGAGTAGCTCCAAGGGATTGCTGGCGACCTGTTCAGGCATGCTATTATTTCCCTTGGATAGTTTTGTCTTTAAAAGGTGAGACACTAAATTACCCACTTGGGAACAGGTTCAGAAAACATATGATTCTTCAATAGTATGCACTGGGACCCCAGAAGAACTCAGACTTTATTAGTCCACTAATTGACAATATTTCCTTTAGAGATATGGGAGATACTAAAGCATGCACTGAGTTTTACCAATGTCCTCTAGACCTCCTGGATTGTGAGCAAACTTGTAGCTACAGTATAAGGCTGAAATGTTTGTTGTTCCAGAAATGTTCTCAATGTGTATTTATGTTGTTTTTCCAAAGACATCTTTAGTAGCAGCAACGGGATCTTTTTTGTAGGATTCACATAAAAATGGTGATTCAAACCTGGCCAAATTAATTTATACTCCTTTATGCTCAAAGTATTTTTTTCCCATCTTAGGCATGTTCCTTTTAACCTAAAGAGTTTTCTGTCAAATGGGAAAAGAGTAGCATGGAGGTAAACAGAATAACATATAACATCCTGCTCTCAAAAATAAACCCGAAATTATAGACAATTCCTTTGTTTGGATTTTGGTGAGGCAACCAGTGGGACAGGTGGTTGCACTGCACCGCCTGTGGTGCTGTTTCACTCACAGTTTCAGGTTGTCAAGCCAGAGGGCTGCCCTCACTCCTGCTGGGTCAACAGGCTCCATCCAGGGAGCAGACGATGGTGACATTTGCTCCAGCTGCTCTAGTGGTTCTGCTAGCTCTGCTTTCTGCAAGGGCACACATGGCTCTGCAAATGGGATTACAGTATCCCCCTGCATGAACCAGGCTCTTAAGCAGAATCCTCCACCTCTACAAGCTTTTAGACTCAGACTTTTGCATCAGGGGGCTTTTAAAATATCACCGTAGATTGTAGCAGCCACTCATCTGACGGACATTTGGGCTTACTTGGCCCAGGCTTCTACAAACTGCAATAATTGTAAACTCTTCTCCACTCTACCTTATAAAGTGCACGTTTTTAATAGAAACACCTCCCAAATACAACTGGCAGCAAAAAATGCAAATTTCATGAGTTTTGCACATCTTTGATGGGGGGGTTTTTGTTCCCTTTTCAGCTGAGTAGCACTCAGTCACTAGCCATGTTGTTTTAAGCATGTACTTTAGGGCTGTACATTTAAAATATACTTGAAGTGTTTTGAAGTATGGAAGTCATCCATCCTGGTTTTTCATAGTCATGGAATTAATAGTTTTGAATGTCAAATAGTGAAATTTCAATATTCAACTAAGTTATGATTAAAAGTCTACCCAGTCTCTCTCCTAAGTAGTTTGTAATGGAAAAATAATAAAAATTAATATAGAACTCTGTGTCAAAAATCATGTAGTATCATGCATTATAATCAGAAAAAGCTTACTCAAAATTAAGTTTAAAGGAATGGAAATTTTTCTGATTACAGAAGCATACATTCCAAACAACTTCACCTGGTACTAGACTGTGAGATTCAAACATTATATTAGTCTTTAAAATCAAGTTAGTCTAATTGGAAACATTAAAATCATTTAGGAAACACACATGTATTTCATTATGTCATCTTTACTAAGAAGTTGGAAAATCAGAGTTCAGGAAAATAAAATGTATGAATAAATTTGATGTATTCTCTGGCAATTAAGATTCTAGTTTTTATGCAGAAAGGTCTTCTGTAGTAAGATAGAGGATGTGAGGATGTTTTCCTTTTAGTATTTACTACTGTAACTCACATTGTTAATTTCTCTACAAATAATTTATTCATAATATACTTTGCTGAAAATGTATTCAGAAAAATCCTGAAGAGCCAAAATTAATTTGCAGTTTTTCCATTTGTTTCACTGGGACTGTAGTCTTGTCACCTATCTTTTGCAGATGTTTATATGTGAATGATTCAGGGAAATTATGTAAGTGGCCTTTAATTATATTCTTTAGAAAGGTATTTTCCAGGAAGAATAATCAATTGCTTTTCTCTTTAGGCTGCTCTGGATAAAATAATTAAAGAAAATCTGTGGTTATTTCAAGAACATCAAATCTTTCAAAATTACTATTTATACAGTAAAGCAGATCTCACAGAAATCTACAAAAGTAGTATCAGTGTGGGTGAAGCTGTTAGAGGCTGTCAGCAGGTAAAGTACTAATATCACTTATTCAATTAATTAATCTTTTCTCTAAAATTCATTTCTTCAATACAGCTACTTAATAATAGTACAATACCTGCAGTGCTATTGCCCAATCTTTTTTCTTCTTGTCTATTTCACCCTTTCATATTTTCAATTTTGCTTGCTTGCTGTGGTGGGGTTTTTTTATTATTTTTACAGAGCAATTAATCTAAGGTTTTATAAATTATTTGACTTTTTTGGGGTTTTTTTTTGTTTGTTTGTTTTGTTTAATTAACAGGCCTGTGAAACCTAAGCCAAGTGATATTGCAGAACTTTGTTGTGTTAATGTAATCCCAACTGACAGAAAAAGTATTTTCTTTTACTTTTTCTTATGTTTATACATAGTTGTCAAAATAAAAGCCTATCATTACCAACTGTGATCAGTTAAATGTGCAGTTCATGTACTTTAGTAAGGTTATTTCTTGTTTGCCTTCAATGTCTAAATTTCTGAACATTCATATGCATATAAGTTATCATGTTCACAGACCTTACCTTCACATCAAAGTTTCAGGGAGGAAACTTTATTAACTCAGGCCTCATGCAGGAGCCATGTTCTGATGTATTGAAATTTCAGTCCATTTTCTCAAAGGACAGTGCAGAAGTGTTCAAACTATAAATTAGCTGTACAATTCAGATTATTTGCTAGTACTTTACTTTTAGCAACCCATTTTATATCTTATACCCATATTTTCATTGCTCATTTCTTCTTACCATCATAGTTAGTCTTGCATTTTAAAATTCACTGGATTCAGTTTGCTCCTGACAAATAAATTAATAAGAAAATCCCTTCCCAGATGTTCTTGTTTACTATATAGGTCTTCTGTATTTCACAACAAAATTAGTCTTAAGTAATATATCCTTAGGGGTAACCATAACTGGAGAAGTTGGATATTTAAAACACAAAAAGCAGAAGTAATGACCTATCTTGCTTCACCAAGTGAGTATAAATTATGTTCTGTTGATGTCATAGCAGAGGTAATGCTAGGAGTTTTGTTATTTAAATTCAGCAGGAATTATATCAGTAATTTAAAGTATTTTTTTCTGAATGTAGAATTATTATATACTCCCTTCAAGCATCTGTACAGAGAAATCTATCTATGTAAGATTATGAACTGGATATTTTATTTATTTGAATGTAAGAATATCTGGCTTCTGCATTCTCAGTATTTAATAGTTCTTGGCAATATATGTGGAATAGATTTTTCTCTCAACAATAGGTTTTTGTCTCTTCTGGACATAGTATTGATGGTTTTATCATGCCTCTCAATGATGTAGTCTGGAAGCAAAAGAAAATTGCAAACGAGTTGCATATATTATTGCTTTCCTCCTCAATTTGAATACAATAAAATAAGCATAGTAAAATATAGAAAAAGGGAAATGCAATACCAACAGGATCTAGTTCATCAGCGGTGCTATATAATAATTTTGTATATAAGAATTGATTTTAAAAATCTTGTTTATGAATAAAATGGTGATGAGGATTTTGCAATCCTACAGGAGTTTATAATCAGCTTTACAATATGTATACCAGGCTTGTCATAGGAATCAGCAATGTTTAGATCTTTGGACAGTCCAGCAGTGTTATTGTAGGACAAAGAGAAATTCTCTTTGCAATATTAATTTATTACAGAGAGAACTAAATCATTTTTGACAACTCTTCATTTTGTCCAATGAATAACTGGTCCAACTATTAAAATATTCCTACCATTCTCACATGAACAAAATATTTAGGAACTACAACAAAAGAAAAGAAACCATGCTGATGATATACACTGCCTATAAAGAAAAGATACATTTTTTTGGTGGGATTTGGTTAAAAAGTTAATTATAACAGCAACAGAAAATCAATTCTACAGAAGTAGAATTGTCAAAATAAAGATTTTTCTTGGTGCTCTTTATTATATGCGCACTAATACAATGGCATGAACGGTCAAGAAGAAAGTGTTTCATCCCTACTTAATTCCTGAGAAATTTCTTCCCTATGTGTACAAGTTTACTCAAAATTAAAAGCCAATTTTACAAGTACTAGTGTAAAAAGCAGCTTATTTTTCTTTTCTTATTTTCTTTTTCTCAATTTTAACTGGAAACACCCAAGGCCAGGTTGGATGGGGATTTGGGCAACCTGGCTTTATGCAAGATGTCCCTGTCCATAACAGGGGAGTCGGAAACTAGACAGTCTCCAAGGGTCCCTTCCAACCAAAACCATTCTATGATTCTAATGTTTAATTTGATCAAATGTAATTCTAAACAAAAAAGTATTTTCTATAGTTTCTTTACATTAAGATACTCTTATCCGCAACCTTTTTTATTCTATTTTTTTCTATTTCATTTTAGAACTAAAACTATATAATTTATATTTTATAACTGTAGCCATTCCCTATAGTTAGGGAAATACTATCTAGTATTTCCCCATAACATTTAGTTTTGAGCTTAAGTGCTGGGGTTTTTTTAATGGATTTGTTAGGGGAGGGGTTTATAAGGTTGATAAGATGTTAGTATTTACATGAGCATTTTGGTGTGGCAAAGTCCTGTGTGTAAAAGATTTGTAGATTGATCATTATGTGGTACTTTTTCAGTAACAAAATCTTGCATAATAGAGCTTCTTCCCTCCAAATATATAGCAGCAGTTTCTTCTGGAAATCTCAGTGGGGTGGCATATTAGCACCAGGAGTGTTTTATTAGTCCCAAATAATGCTTTAAAAACAAATCTAGTTATTTATAATATCTTTCTTTTTGTACTGAATAATCTTAGCATATCTATTCTATGGGTCAAATTTGATACTTCCAGTGTATTGTGCTAATGTGCCAATGGTTGTATTGTAGATATCAACTTTTGTTCTTCTAGTTAAAGATCTGAAACATAGAGGTATGACATGTCTTTATAAATTTAAAAAGTTTTTAAGGGTTAAAAAAATTAAAAGGTTTTAAAGAATCTATTTCCTTCTGTCTATTATTTGTCCTTAACACTGCAAGTGATATTGTCATGCAAAATATTTGCAATTTCTTTTGCTCACATATTTTTATTGAAAAACTATAATGCAAATTCTAATTGTATTAAAATTTAAGTAAAATATTCATTCTCATATTCACTATCTGGTATCTTCAGGTGGCCACATTATAATAATATTTTGAGGAGAGGGAGTCTATTAATTGCTGTTTCTTTTTTTTACTTTCTGGATAACTGACATATTATTGCAGTAAAACATATGTAGGGTCAATTCATGCTGAATAGTTATTAGAAACCACGATAACAAAAGTCATTACACTGCAGTTCAGTTTTGACAGTAAAATTTCTGCAACATTATCACAAATCCTCATGCATTAGTGCAATGATCCTTACTAAAGTTTCATATTAGAATCAAAAGACTGCTGTAGCATGCTTGATACAAAAAGTCATGCAAGTCAAGTGAAGTTCTTTTCTGCTTTTTTAGATAACATATTTTCATGTCTTTCTCATGCATGTGTCTGTCTCTGAGCTCTCTTGGATATTTCCCCCATTAGTACATTTATTCTCTGGGTTATAATTGTTTTAAAATAATGTCCCTGTTTTTTAGAAAGGCAAAATATTAAATAAACCTGACAATGGGCACATGTCAGTTTAGTTAATGAATTCCTTCTGATTTTGTTGTTCGTATGTATTAACCTAAATGAAAAAATAAATAAAAAAAAACAAAACAAAAACATAAAGAATACAGCTCTCATATAAAAAGAAAATAGTTTCTGATTCTAAGCCTTGGGTTTAGTTCACTTCTCTGGAGATCATGGTTCACTTCATGTCTTCACAAGACTAATAGTGAAAGCAAAACTCACACTCATTCCCAATTTCTTACAAAATTTATAGGAAAAATAAAACTTCCAAGTATTCAGTGTGAAAGAAATGAAAATTATTATAGAAAGAACTTCATCATTTTTTACTCTTTATATATTAAATCTTTAGCCAACTTTCATAACTATTTTCATTAGGGAGATAAATGGATAATCAAGCCGACATTTGGGTTTTGCCTATATAACAAGACTAGATAGTAGCTAGCAAGCAAAAATATGTAGTTTACAGAATTTTTAATCGAAGTTCTCTTTGCCTTAGAGTTTTGATATTATAATATATTGAGAGAATAGCCAATTTCATATGAAAGCAAGAGGAAAAAATATGTATCTTCAATAAACTTTTTATTATGTAAATTTCCTAAACTTTCTAAGAGCTAATTACATTTAAACAATGTAAATATCAACTTAATGTTACAATTAAATTTGAATCAATAACTTAATAAGTTCAAATGAGTCCATCAGAATATTAATGCAACAGGCAACCAAACCTAATTACTAGTTTTTATAGCAAAAGGATGTTTTTGAGCTAATTTATGAAGAAGTCAGTCTCCCTTTCAGATGCATCAGTCATATCAGTGGCTAATCAGGTCACAGTTTTGATGCATAGGACAACAGTTCTGCTGCCACAGAAAGCAGTGAAGTCTGTAGGACTTCATTGTCAGTTTGATCCTAGTATCTCCTAGAAGAAGTGAAGGTTCTTTGCTTTGGGTTTTTTTTTTCTTTTTCTAAAAAATGTAGGAATTTGATAGTTCGGTTAAGCATTTAATTTTAAAGCTGAGTGTTCTCTAATGCCTGCAGAGTAAAAATTATGGAAAACTGCTTTTTCCCCCCACATAGTACTTAAGTACTTAAAACATACTTGCCACTTTTTTTACCTCAGGTTCACCTGTGATATTAAGACAAATACCTTGATGATGAATACTTGAGATGAGTAGAAATATTAGTAGTTTTAGTGGTCCACATTTCTTACAGTACACAGTTCTTTAAATAAAGGAGTGTGAATGGTGATAGCATTGGGCAATGGAATACATTGGTCAAGGCCTTGATTCACAAAACCAGCAATTTTTACTGCAAATATCCTTCCATTGCTACAGTGACATGACTTGATGCTGAGAAGATCATGATTCAGCCTTTGAGTTAAGAGGCATCAGGAAAATAAACAAAATGTTCTTTTGTGAAACATGAAAGAATTCATTCAGTAGGGGTTTCTTCATGTGTTGAATTGCTGCATGTCAGTAATGTCACTTAGGAATAAATCATCAAAGAAACCAGTGTGAGCTCAGTTTTTCCACCAGCAGCTTTTTATCTTATTGCATGAACTAATTTTTTGTTCTTTCACAGCAGATTCTACCTCTAATTAAAAATAATGATTGTTTAGGTTTGTTTTCTTGTTATCCTCACATCCTGTTATTTTTTTTCCAGACTCTAAGCACCAAACTGAACAGAATAGGAAAAGAGACACTGGGGAAGGACCTCTCTTGTACTAAGCAAAGTAAAAAGAGATGGACATTGCTAGTGATTCTATCAGACCATCAGTTCCAACATGTACATAAGCATTAATATATGTGTGTGCACAAATTGCACGAAAGGCCTGGTATGAGGCTAATCAATCCTTGGTCAGCTGGTGGCTGTGATCATCTGTCTTCTTCCCTATGTCTGTGAAAATTCTGCTAAGGTGGAAATGTCTTTTATCAAGTTTTGCAACTTAGGAAGGAAACTTTACCCTGATCCTGTTTGGTGAGAGTTTTTTATACTGGGAAATCTGTGTATGTGAGCTGACTTGACCCTAGCAAAAGACTGGTTTTTCTGTAAAACTTTACAGAGATTTTACGGTTATTTGTGAGCCACAAACTTATTCAATTTTTAAAAACAAAATCAGGAGTCAAAATAGTATTTCAAGCCCTTTTTTTTTTTTCTTATTTTTACTTTCTTTCTTTTATTTACATCTAGTAACATCTAGTTTACATCTAGTAGCAGCTAGGTTTACTCATTCCAGATAATAAACAAGTTCCTGAAGAAATGTCAAAAAGTTCAAAAGACAACCATATCTTATCTACTTGTTGGTTAGAGAGTGGTGCCAATAAGACCAAGGCTGTGGATTTGATCTCCAGACAGGGCACTGACTTGAGAGCTAGGCTTGATGATCCCTGTGGGCACCTTCCAACTCAGAATGTTCTGGTATTCTGTGATTTTTCACTGCATGGATTAATAGTTTGAGATTTACATTCTTATTAGCTACATAAACTCATGTTCATTCAGATTTACTTCAAACTTATATTAAGATCATCATTAAGGTCATAGAGTTACAGCTTAATCTTGCAAATACTTTATAAAAATATTTGGTGTCAAAGTAACTTGACTTAACACTTAGTATCCGACAAAAAAAACCTTTTATAAACCAACAAACAAAATTGTCTAGATTAATAATAGTCATTTTTTTGCTTTCCTTTGTAGGTCATAAGCACTTCTTAGAATCTTTCATGCTAATAAAGCAGACCTACTCTGTAACTCACCCCAAATGCTTTACAGTAGGGGTTCTTATGTTTAAATATTTTAGGCCTACATTTTCCATGCTTATTTTCCTGGAAAAGTAAAATATTCTTAACAGTTTTACATATGAGATCAATGTGATTTGTTATGCAAACTGCAATTCTAGAAACTGGTAGAGACTTCGTGCTGTGTCTACTTAAACTTTTCTGCTCTAAAAGAATTATAATAGCATAAATCAACAGGAATGTTCTCAGCTACAATTAGCTGGAAATAGTTTGAAAAATTTTTCGCAATTGTCTGTATTGAATATCTGTTGTGGGTTGGGGTAAACATATTGCAAATCTTTGTTTCATAAAATTAATTTTCTTCCAGTTTTGAATGGGAAAAGAAAAAGTCCAACAATGTGCTGACCAGCTCCAATCCCACTACTCTATAGTTTACAACATTATCTTATATGGGGAATGTAATTCTATGTAAGAAACCTTTTCAAGGAATCTACTAAAACTGTCAGCAGACTTTTTTGTTCAATTTGTACACATAGATAATATGCCATCTTCTAAGAGCAGGTAGAATTGCTGTCTCATGTATTCAGGATAAAGAATATTATGAAAAGTGACAGTACTATGGCTACCAGACATCTTAATGATTAATCTTATAGATTAGTTTAAAAAAATGAGACAGGGCTCACTCCAAAACAGAAAATTGGAGTGAGAAAGAAGAAATCATTTTATTCCTTGAAACACAGAAGGGAACTGATGCATTCTATGATTCACGTTAGCTTTCCAAATCAGTAATTTCCACAAAGACACAGAAAATAGCCTAATGCAGATTTGGTTGAAGGTCTCATTAGTATTATGACAACAAGGATCAAGATCCTATGAAAAATACCTATCTCAGAAAAAAAGAGTAACTAAAAGGTTTAGGCTAATTTTATATTTGTCATGCTTCAGTCTGTTCTGTGCATTTAGTGCTCCACCTCAGAGTGCCACACCTTCATTGAGTATCACAACCATGGCCTGCTTTGGAAATAATATTATCACTATTTTTCATTAAAAGATGTTCAGGTTCATTTCCAAGTATAAGAATGAAGGGTGGCTGCAGACTGTGCAGGAGTAGCCCAGTGATGCTGACGGACAATATCTTGCCCCTGTTGGATACTGAACCACCCACCACTGCAAGCATCCCTGGGATTGAGAAGGGAGCATCTTAAGAGCAGATATGCCATCCTGCTGCCCCTGCAGGTCTGAAAATATTGATATTGAGGTTCAAACAGCCACTCCTCTCCATAGGAAGAACCAGAAGGCAGAAGTAGAGGGGTTTCTCTTGAAAGGAACGAGGAGACCAGGCAATGGTTCTTGGAAAGCATTAAATTAGTAGTTGAAAGGTACACACTAGGTGAATTTAGTTTTGTCTGGAAGAAATAGATGAAAGAAGTTTTTTATTCTTATGCATCTCCTTAGCTTTCTGATGAAGACACCTGACCTAAGGAAACAAATCAGAAGATGTAAAAACAGGAAGGAGTTCATCATGTCTCCCAGTCAACCATTTACTGACAGTGCTTTTTAAAAACACGTGTAAGGGTAACGATTAAGATCTTTAAAATATTATTTTTAACACATGGTCAGCCAATATCCAGAGAACAAAGTGGTTCGAAAACCTGATTTTAAAGTTTCAGAGAAACAAATAAAGTCATCTAGTTTCCCAAGAACACCTGCCTAAATGAGCGGGTTACATATTAACATTGGATAAGTCTATCTTGGTTCCTCACCATAATTTCAAACACTGTGAATAATTAGTTTTGAAGGAGAAAAAAAGGATGAAACTGTAATTAAGATGTTCTTCTAACAGTAGAATACCAGCCTGAAAGAAATTTTAAGTAAATTATACTAAAAGAGGTAGTTTCATCAGTAATGCTGAAGGAAGAAATGCCACAATAATGTAGGTCCCATATCTGGGCATGTTAGTGAAAGACATTTTAACTTCTTCCAAATCTCTGCTCTAAATCAGACAGTGAAAATATTTGCATCTTCATCTTCCACTTCTTGAGAAGCCCTAACCTGGGGATTTTGGAGAACAGTCCCTCCTTGATTTTTCCTTTCACAACATTACTAAATATCAGAATTTCCAAGGCTGCCAACAGCCTGAGGTATTCCTGCGCCTACCTCACCTACATACTAGAGCTGGAAGCTTTTTTCTTTCTCTATGGGTACAGTAAGAGTGTGGTGAGATATTAGAACACTTTCTAAGGTGTTCCACAGGCTTGATTTCTAGTGTCAAACTCTCTTCAGTGAAGAGCTAATTTTTTTTTGCCTGGAATTGGGTTGACTCTGTAAGTAATAGCACTTTAAATATCAAAAAGTGACAACACAGATTCAAATAAGGAGAACAAGGAGTAAAAGAAAAATTACATTTACTCTATTCACACTGCAAGTAGATGTCAATTTCCATCTTCAAGTAGATTTCTGCTTTCCTCTCACTAATGTGATTGCCGGTGTTTCAGGTTTTGGAAATGTTCCTCTTCTCTTAATGTTTTACCTTACATTCTAGGATCAGTCTTACCTTTCAAAATTTCTAGAAGGGCTAGATTGATTTAGCATTTTCCTTGAAACTATCAGAAAACATGATCCAAATGAATAAATGCAGCTTTATTAGAATAAAGGTTCATTCCATACCCAGAAGTTCCCTTGTATACTTAACTATTTGATAAACAACCCTTTCCTTCAATGAGCTGTGAAATTCTAGCACCTCCCTTTTGTGGTTATTTGATATTTTATAGTAAGGATATGCCTTTCAGTCAACCTGAGAGGCCATGTCAACATTCAAATAAAAAAACCCATACTAATTTATAAGCCATTAAGTTATTTTTAGCCTGTTGTTTCTTCTTGTTTGCTATCAGACATTGATTGCAGTGAGCCAGTCTGTTGGGGCAATGGTTATGGGGTGAGTGATCCCCAGCTCCTTCACATTGACTGTGCCTCATACCTCTTTTCACAGTAGTGTTTACATAGCCCTTTGTGTAGAGAAGTGTTGGTAGAAATTTTCAATCTGACCTACCATGTACACTCAAAACTTCTGTGAAATTTTGAAAGAAAATGTTAAAAATCCCTTTATTGTGTTTGGTTATAAAGTTAATATGACATTAAATATACATCCATTTGTCTCAAAAANGATTGAGTGCTTCCTGAAGAATTTTAGGCTTGTATTAAGGGAAATATCTTATTGAGAGTTAAACTGAAAGAATACTAGGCAAAATGCTTTTTCCTTGATTGTCTGAAGGAATTGTACCTAATGCCCTAATCAAAGAGGTCTTCAGGTGATGTGCCCCTGTTACAAGACAAAGATAAAAATGAAATAGTGATCTAGGCTAGAAATCCACTTTTCTAGGGAGCAGCTGTAGCACATTGATTTGTGCTCTTGGGTATGAATGGCTGCAATTCACTGTAGGTAAACCCAGGGTTTGATATTTGTTGGAATACATGCATTATAATAAATGCATAATATCTTAAATTTTCTAGCCCTTATAATAAAAAAGGGTATTCACATTTTCTGAAAAGGATTTGCTGAATTGAAGAGTGAAAGACCGAATGCAAAAAAGAGGTTGGGAATGAGGTTTTATGGTATGAACGGGCACCCAAACTGATCTAATTTCCAGAAACAAACGGTGCTGATGCAGCTTTACTATCCATTTCCCATTTACCCAATGTAATTTTGTGAGTCCTAATATGTTTTACCACTAAATCTACCCATTCTTGACATTGATTTCTGTACAATTTGTGTAATAGGTCAAATGAAGTGGTGCTTATTGACTGCTGATTGTATATGGTTTTCCACCTGATGTGTTATTGTTAATTGACATGTTCTTTCATTTTCCTGAGATAATTTTTACTCCATTTGGATAACTGCCTGAAGTTCTCTCTTTGTAAACTAGGACTCTTTATGGCAAATATCAAAATAGTTTTGAAAATCAGATAAATTGCAGACACAAATTCATCCCTTCAACAACAGAACATTAAAACAATCAGATTTGAGCTAGATTGTCAAACACAATTTTCCTTTGCTCTGAATATATGCTGTCTGCCCCAAATTAAATTACCCATTTCTAAATGTCTTGTGATCTTGTCCCATACCATTATTTCTAGTAATATTCTTGCAAAAGAATTCTGGCTAACTTGAACGGCCTGAAGTTTTCTGAATAATTCTTTTTCTCATGAAGTACTGTAGAATATTCTACATCTATTACTATGTGACTACAGGTCTTTTGTTGTCAGACCCTTTATCTCAATTCTTGGATAGTATAAGGCCTAACTCTGGCCTTTTGCTTTCCTTTACACAGTTTTTTCTTGTATTTCAAAAATGCCTTCAGGAATTTTCTTGGTAATTGTGCACATAGGGGTAGGTGTGGTACTTACCTTTCTGTTGTCAGGGCTGCATGCCCAGCTTCCCTCAGCTGATGAGAGTAAATTGGCTGAAGTAACATATCAGAAAGAAACTTAAACATCATTCCAAACAATAGCAGTCTGATTTCTGCATTGCTAAGCTAGCAGACAACATAAGGGTTTCCTCTCATTCTTCTTTTGAGAAGCCCAGTGTTGATCCCTCTACTATTACATATGCTTGTGTTGACTCCCAATGTGTGTTTTTCCATTTTTTAAGGTACCCAAAATGGCGACAGCAACAAAGACTCCAAGAAATATTTCACTTCCTTGGAATGTTATAGTGCATGTACATATTCTTTCAGAGTTGCTGAAATAATGGCTACTTTTCGTCATCAACCCAAGCAGACTCTTTTCCAGCACTTCCTGTATTACCCTATAACTTGTGCTTTTCTACATGTTGGAATCCCAGCAATGCTCCTTGCTGGGTTGTTCTAGGAATAAAATTACACAGGCAGGCAAAAAAATCCTTCACTGTTTACCTCTTTGGTGGCAGACATAGTTATCCACTTAAATTGAAAAAAAAAAACAACCTGTGACTAGAAATCTCAAGACTACATCGTCAAAACAAAAAAGCTTTATAGAAAGGATTAATCTGTAACCATGAATGTGCTGACTCCATTAGAGCTGCATAACTAGCAAAACTTGCTTTTAGATCCTTGAGCTTTGCTAGTACTCTTAGTAAAATCTGGAAATTCTTCCCAGCACCCACTCCACAAAGGAACCACCTTCCAGGGTGTTTGTGTCCTATATACAGCCCTCAGAGAGCACACGGCTGCCACCAGCCTAGTGGAAACTCAGGCCAGAGGAGTGCTAACTGGCACTCTAGAAGAGGACCCTAAACCAAGGATTAGAGTTTTGAATCCCTTGGCCTTAAGTGACAGTGAACACTGCTTGATTTCAGTGCCAGTCCAGACTAGTTAGCTTAAAACAGTGCTGCAAATCCCAGAATCATAGAATGGTTTGGGTTGGAAGGAACCTAAAAGATCATCTGGTTCCAACCTACCTCCTCCATGGATGATGGATTCCCCATTCTACTGATTATTCTGTCCTCAAGCTTTCATTCTATTACAAGTCAGATGTCAAGAATTGTACAGATTTCCACTGCTCTGGTAGCTGGCTACACCAAGGTCTTGGGCACACCAAATATGCTCTGTCCCTCTCCATATCCCTGCTCTGCTTCCCTTGGGCCATCTGAGTACATGAGCCTAACATACAGCATGCAAAAAATGCCTCTGGGAAGGCTTCTCTGAAGAAAATAAGGGAATTTGCACAGGTGTAACTGGAAAACCCTCTGGATACCTGGGAGTGTTGTGATGAACTGTCAGACAAAAGGAATCAAACCTGATTTGCTGAACAATCCTTGCTGGTGTAAGTTAAGCAAAAAAGATACTTTTCAATTTATGCTTAGTGCTTTGGCCTCAAAGTCAGTGAATGATATAGAACACTAGTTTTGTTTTTTTTTTTCCCAGAGAATTTTCCCAGAGAATTATTTGTAGCATTAGCCAACTAGTGTCCTTTGTGAATCTGCTTAAAACTGCAGTTTTGTATAACAGAGAAAAACTTCCTCATTTTGAGATGTAACAAAAACAAATTCACATCCACTCCTTGTAGAAATCTCTATCATATCACACAAGCAAATATGTCAATGTTTTAAAGATCTGTATATTTGGCAGCATATTATACATGGAAATTATTTTTATTATGTTTTTCTTGTGTGTATCTGAAAGCAGCAGTATATACTGTATCATATCATATCATATATATAGATATAGATAGATAGATAGATAGATAGATAGATAGATAGATAGATAGATAGATGTACGTGTGTATATATAAACCCTCTAGATATTATATTAATTTCATACATTAAATTCAGGCTAAGCAAAATGTCAAACTTTGTTTACTAATTTCATACTTATCTTTTCTTTTAATATCCTGTTTTGGTTCTCTAGTTATAACATAGATGCACCTAAAGTTCGCTAGAAACATTTACCATTAGCTTCTTCTAAAAAAAAAAAATTAAATTTGAGGATAATCCTACCTCCAGAGCTTATTCTGTTCCTGGCCATTGACTGTGACAGTGAAAGGCTCATCTGAAAGCAGTGGAGCATCCCATCTAAAAGCATAAAACATATTACATTTCATGAAAAAGCTAATTCAGATTGTTTAATTCTGGTAATATTGCCTCTGTCACCTTCAAAATCAAAATGTTCTTTCCTGTTATTATAAAGAAAACAACCAAATTGCTTAAAAACCCATTTGAATACACAGCTGCCTTATGTTGCATACTAATTTGATTAAAAATGCTAGTGCCTCACCAGCAGTTTTTTGCATAAAACACACTAGTGAATTTAACAAAGAAATATAAATGTATTTTGGCAATTTTTGATGACAGAGCGTGCTATAGTGTCCACAACACCCCTGGACCAAACAAAGATCTCAGCACAGGGTTGGGAGATGTTAAGATGAATGTCTTGCCGTATTTGTTTGCTCAATGCTTTGGGCACTGTGCCAATCTCATTGCGAATAACTGCATTAGTCAAGTGTATCCAAATTATTACAACACAGCGTCCATCCCAGTTATTGCTGTTGAAGCATTTTCTGAATCTTCACATCGCTACAAGCATTTATTTGAGGGGTGAGATTTGCGTAAATTGAGGACAGCTTTAATTTTAGACAGAAAGTCTTAACATCTTTACAAGTTGTTTGTTATTCCTACAAAGAGTAATTAAGCAGTAATTGCACAACTTTTATTTACATATTTTGAACACCTTGCCTAAAGAGAGAAACTGCCATGAAAATAGAATGAAGAGGAGCCAGACAATATATTGTATTTTCAGTTAATAAAAATAAGTATTGTCAATAGCCATCTCACCTTTTTCTGTCTTAAAAGTATCTTCAGTTTGACTCTCTAACTTGGATCTAGATGAAGATGTTGCAGTTAGTCTTTGTGGATTTCTGTTTGCCATGGTTTTACAAGGGAGGTGGCAAGATGTGTTTTAATCTTTCCTTTCCTTGAGGAAAGAATCCTCCTATAGAACAGAGATGTCCAGTCTTTCTCACCATAGCAACCCTTGAGCTAAGGTATGTCTGCAAGCCTCAGAACATGTGGATTCCCACCTCTGCACTTCTGGGACAGCTCAGCTTAAGGTTCCTGGATGGCTCCAAAAAAACCAAACAGTATTGAGATTTTTCAGGCCACACTGGCTCACTTCTCCTCCCAGCTGCCCATTTGTTTTTACTCTGCAATTTCCAGCTCAGCATAGTGCTGGCCATGAGGAACAGTTCTGACAGAGGAAAGTGCTGGAGCTGCTTGAAAGCTACATGTGATTCCATGGATAAATTTGGATCTTTCCTGCTACGTACAGCAAAGCTGGCAAGGGAAAGAAATATCCCTTCTCCTTGTTTTGGAACTACTGTTTTCCTTCTCTTACAGTGGATGGCAGTAATTTTTTTTCATTATCTAGCCTCAGTGAAGGAAGATTTCAATCTGCCAGATTAGTGCTGTGTCCTTAAGCTTCTATTCTGAACACTAGGTCTATCAGTAGTCTCTAATTTATTAAGCCCCTTGGCTGGGAGCAAAAATTGTGGCCTCTTGTAGCTGTGTATATGGCTGAGTTTGTTGCAGCTGGCAGTTTTGCCTGGTGCACCTTATTTCCCAGGAAAGTATATATTATTGGACCATGAAAGTGTAAATTATCATCTGCTAAACTTGGTTAAAAGCGGGATGTTGCAATAATTTGAAAATATTTGAAGTTAAAAGGAAAATATCTCTAAATTTTCCATGAAAGAATTTTTTTAAGCCATTGGCTTTAAAACACTGATATTTTTCATCATACAAAAAACCATATTTTGACACAGACAGTATATTGCAAAGATATATATAAGATACATTCTATATCTATATATTATACATACATTACATGTTTTATGTTCATGTCAATGTTTTCATGCACTGTACTAAGTCACAAGTCATTTAATTAATAATAGAGCAATGTTTCAGAAAGTATCAACATTTAATGAGATAGCAGAAATATACTTTACAAATATTTTCATGCAAAAAAAAGCCTGCAGAAGTATATGCAAATGAAAATTTGGAGAACCATTCCTTTGGTAGAAAACTGAAATTTTAAGTTTTATTTCATCTATGTTTAATAACTGCAAAATACCTATTTTTGTTGCTTTTAATAAATGTTGATTTCATTATGAAAAATATAAATAGCAACATATTTTGGAAACTTAAGCCGCTGCCTTCTTTATCAACTCCAGAACAATTTCTTCAGAAAATAGTTCCTCTTTGTCTCACTAGGTTTAGTACAAAATTACAGGTTTTAATGCCACACTGCCAAACACATGCTTTGTCAAGGATAAAGTAGGCCTGATTTTTCACACACAAACACATTATTGCCCACCAGCTACAGAATGGTGATGCCTGTGTGCAGCTCTGCAAACAGCACACAGCAGCAGTGTGGTAGATTATCCTGCTATGAGTGAGGGATATATTATTTCCCAGTCAGGTGTGGGCGCACCTGAGTACGGATAGATTGGCAGAATCTATGCAGACATGCAAACCATTTAAAAAGAGGCATAACTGCCGTGTCCTGCGGTGCTATTTGTAAGTCTTTACAAGGTTTTTGTAAGTCTTTTAAGGTCCACCATGATATTTTTGTGCCTGCCTTAAATTGCCTCATACTGAACACTCAATACAGACTAAAAGAATGCACAGTGACTATGACAGAGCAGCCGATGCATGGTACCCTTTTCATGTATCAGAGCCCTCTGACAATTTGAGTTTTATACATGCTTTTGTATTTTTAACTAAATCATCCATCTGTCAATGTTGCCAAGAAAAAAAAATCATGCTGTTGAACTGTCAGAGACTACTTTTGCTTTATTTGGGCAAGAATGGACATTTCTGAGACTTTCTCAGATTGTTGTAAGACTGGAGAAAGAATTTAATTTTGAGTTGTTGTATCATGAGGATAGATAAGTGTTGTTTTTCTTTGGATTGTACTCTGGTGATGCCACTGATACATGCATTTTTGAAAACAATTACTCATGCAACAGGAGTTTTGTCTGTTTTAATAGAGCAACCTGAAGTTCTATACATGTATGCTCTCTTAATTCTTTAAATATAGTTTACTTCCCTCCTGGCTGGTTTAGTTCTACCAGGGTTTGCCTATGATCAGAAATGCTGGAGGAACAAAACCACACCCTTTTTAGATCTCTGAAGGTCAGATGGTGCCCATAGGCCCCAGTGGCAGGGCGTATGTACCCAAATATATTGGTACCAATATGGGTGTATTTACCCAAATGTGCTGGGAAGGCAGGTGGCAAAGACAGCCTTGGGGTCAGAGAGCAGGGCTGAGAGACACAGGTAGAATGCAGATAACCAGCTTTCTCTCATGTTAACATTTTGACATTCATTAAGTGGCTTGACATTCCTTTCTACCATTTGGCAAATGCTACACTGACAAAATATTTCAAGTCACAATTTTTCTTTTACCGGGAAAAACAAAGCCTTTGGAAAATTGATTTCTCCCAACTGGCGTGTGGAGCGTCCTGTGAAAGGGATTGGTTTCTTTACTCAATATTTTGTGAAAATATTCTCTTCACAGAAAGGAGATGTTGTGAAGAACAGTGAACACAAAGAAAGATATAAGACTGTATCTTCTTGCAAAATTATTTAATCTGTTACACTTCTGACGTACCTATAGAGGATGTCTATATATATACATATATAGGATCATGAAAGTGAGTTAATGAAAGAAACTAAATCAATGTACGTGAGATAAAATATGATCCTTTTTCCTTCCTCATACATTCTCTTCTATTTAGATGCAAGGTGATCAAAGTATAGCAAACAAGCCACTAAGAGAATTTCTACGGTACTTGAAAAATCTTTAGCTACTTGGAACCTCTGTGGGGAGCCCAGATTCCTGCAGCCATAATTTCCTTTCAGAATTAAATGAAAGACAGGTCTAGTGCAGAATTATAGCTAGAATGCTGTAATTTTCTCAAGTATTTCCCATGAACATGGAAAGTACTCTCAGCCACTGAATAGTGACTGACAATCAGTTCAGTGAGGTCCAGCTGCTGCTTTGAGTCTGGTATTGGAACATGCACTCTGGGACACTGGGGCAGCTACCCTGCAAGGGTATTTTATTAAATTAACAGTAGTGAATGGTGCATAAAATTGTCACTAGGATGAATTTATTATAGTACAATTTTATTCTCACATTATTCTGTATGGGGTGCTAACCCAACAGAGTTTCCAATTCAGTAGTATGCCTGAAGCCAGGGGTTCTATCAGCAGTGTGTCAAAGGGTGCCTGGCCCTCATTCATATATAATTTACTCTTATTACATGAGATTTTTCTGGTTTTCTGCACTAACAGTTGTATATTTTCTAATGAAGGTTTAAATCAACTGGGAACCAGGGTATAAATAGAGTTTCAGTATTTTGTGCCAAATATGGATTGTTTGTCTTCCTGTTAGTTATGGATGGTGAGTGTATTATTGCTGAAGGAAAATTTTGGGGGTTTTATTTTTGTTTCATGTATTTATTTACCATTTAATATAAATTACAGAAGCTTTTCAACTGTTCAAAATTAATTATATAATTGGAAGAAATGTCTGAAATTATTAACAAAAACACATGAGCCTATTTAGCCTGCACGGGTCAGCTTTGTGCTTATGGAACTTGTGAAGGTAACTCCAACAGTATTTTGGTATTTAGCATTTACTAGCTGAATCTAGGTAAAAGCTACACAGATACAAGGTTCGATAATTATGTTTCCTTTGACAGGCAAATTTGCTCACAAAGTTTTTAAAATTCTCCAAAATTTACTAGCTTTATTTGCATCTGCCATGTCCATTTTGTCTGACTACAAAGTACTAAGTTGCTTGTGAAATACTTTTAGCAAGGGTTTATTGCTTGCTTAACTGAGAACTTTTCAATTTTTCAGGATCTATACGCTTTGTATATGTCTCTGGGAAAGCTGTAGGTGAACTTTGTGATTCCCAGCCTTTAGGGAAAGGCAACTGGTTGTGGTTGTATATGATGACGGAGTGCTCAAAGTATGACATCCTTGCTACACTCACTGCAGCATTCCAGGTTTATGTTCCTATAGTCAAGTTGTGGTACAGATTCAGCCTGACTGTTCTAGGCTTTGTTCCTGAGCTTCATGGTGAAGGTAGCTTCCTGCTTGTACTTCTGGCTGTTGAAGTACCCTGAGATTACATCCAAAATTAGCAACTGATTATTCTTTTTTTGCTATAATGTACAATTTAGCTATTGTCCAGCATTTGTCCGAATCTTATAAAAGAGCCTGGATTTTTTTTTTTCAGAGCTTTTTATCCTTGCAAGTCCTCATTTATAAAAGCTGTGATTAACTACTTCTTTTGTTTTAAAGTTGTCAAAAAATAACCTATCTTTTTTCCCTTAGAAATTCTGGCAGAACAGCCTGAGATCTGGTTGATCATTTGGACAGCAGTGAGGTTCTGTATCTTTTGTTCTGTGATTTTTTTAATTGTGTACTCTCCATTAGAATTATAAAGGAGCTATTCCAATGCCTACAAAACCTCTTCTTCTTCAACATTTTACAAACAAATGAGAAAAAATTAACAACACTGCTACAGAACTTCTCCCCAAATAGTTATCTTTACCATACCCTTTAATCACTATATTTTTCTTCTAAACATACCCACCAATCGATGTATAAACATGTCAATAATATTAAGATGACTGCCTCCTGAAACTGTGTTACCATTATCAAAATGGTCTGAGAATGAGCTCAGAAAGAAAAGTACATCTGTAAAAACTATTCTGAATGAAATAAATATTTAAAGAAGCTGAGTATACCTGCATAAGAAATCTCATCCTTTGAAAAGGGCAGAATTGAATTCTTCATAGGACTTTATTTAGAAGCTTTGACAAGGACATGTTCTTGGAGCCTAGGACATTATTTCTACTCATCTTGGGCTGGTTAAACCCAGTTTGGAACTAGTTCAGCATCTGTTTTAAAAAATCTAGGGTATTCTAAGGCCACGCTGTTGAATGTGTATGGTTAGATTTTTATCATCTTTTCCCTTGAAGCTCTACAGGTGGCTTTGCAGTGCATGAGAATATCAATGCCCGTTCCGAAATAATGCAGAAGAGAGAACCTGAGCTTTGATCTTTACCCTTCAGATGAGTGCCATAGCCAGCTTCTTGTTGACTTAGAGCATAAGTGAACCCTTCTGTTAAACTCAATCCTTCGTTCTTCATGTGTCACTTTGATATGAAACAGGAGAATGCTTAAAATTGGGAAAAAGCATGTGACACAGAAGGGTTCTCTCCTGCACATCCCTAATGTTGAGTTTTACTTAAGATCAAAGGTCATCCTTTTTAAAATGTGAATATTATTTTTTTTTTCTGTCTCTGTCAGTTTACTCTTAGCTGAAATTAACATCTAAAAAGCTCCTCAGTAGCTCTGCAAGTCAAACATTAAAGTTTAAACATTGAAGAGTACTCACTGGTGCAACTATTTTGCTGAGGTAATAATATAAAGGAATATATTCGATTGAAGTCTATCATACTGTGTTGCTATCAATTTTTATATAATGAAAGAGATTAAATGAATCCTTGCTAATGCATTATTGGTATGTGAAGAACAAGAAGAAACAAATTACACACATTTTTCCACTTAATTATTGTGCTAGACACATTGTCATATCATTGACCTATTTGGTCATGCCCAAGTTAATCATGCCTGAACTTTTCCCAGTGGGAAATAAGCTTCTTCACTTCCTGTCTTGCAGGAATATCAACTAAAACTCAGTCGCATGTGCCCACAGCCTGATCACTGCAGCCCACCGTATCCGTCATCTCCAGCAGTGAAACCGCGGTCTGCGGCGTGCCCGTGAGAGTCGGTGTCAGACACCCATCACTTCCCATGTGCCTCCATTCAACTCTGTTCAATCACTTGCTACACTAAATTATACCAACCTCCTCTTGGAAAATGTTCCCTTCCTTTTTTTTTTTATTTTCCTTTTTTTTTTTTTTCTTGTTTTGTTTTGTTGGGTTTTTTTTGGTTTTTTTTGTTCTGTTATTGTTTTCGCAGGGAACTGTTTTGTCACACTGAAATAGAGTTTATGTGCAGTGACAGCCTAATAAGCCAGCAACTTTAGTCGCTTATTAAAGTCAAGCATGTGTCTTTGTTTCATGTTGCTAATGATGTGGAACCGTGGAGGCCCGAGTATATTTCGTCTGGACGGTGTGGGAGCGAATGCTGAGAGCTCATTACTTGGCTCCCCATTGGAATCCTGCAGGCTTCTGCTCATTGAGGAGACTGTGGGGGCTTTGACAGAATTATTATACTGAATATTTTTAGACTCATTAACTATATCACCAAAGCAAAACATCTCTTCCTTAGATGCAAATGGCTGCAGCTACTGTGGCTTTGCTTTAGTTATTACAGAAAAAAAGGATAAAGCTTGAAAACAACTTAGGGAAAGGATTTTCATGCCCGAATGTTTGAATTTGTAACTTATATTAGCAATGTGTAAGCCTTTTTTACCACATTCAAGCCACTCGTGTCTAAGTGCCATTTAAAAATGCATATATTCAGTCTCATATAGTAAGTGGTGCTCAGTCCTTTAAATTTAGAAAGTGCTACTGAAGTACACAGCAAACTAGAACCTTTTGAAATTCCACTTTCTATTCCAAGGTGAGAAGATTTAAATGTTAAAAACCAGGGCTAAACTAATTATAGATGCTTCAGTTAAGCCTTCAAAGGCAAAGAAATTCAGAGTTAAGGCTAAAAATCCTGACTTTCCTTTAACCTAAGTGCTTGAACACATATACTGTGCAGTATGAAAAATCACACACTTCTCCAGGCTGTACAATTCTTAACCAAAACGGAGTGATTTAAAGATGAAGAGTGAGACAAAATTTTAGCCTAAGACTGAATTTTCTTGCTGTGATGGGTTTAGGTTGGCTCTTAATGTTACTTTATTGTAGCTTTTTGGGGTTTAATTGAGACTTAAGATGTACTTGAAGAAAAATATGAATACCTTAAAATTAATTCTTCAGAGCAAAGGACAGAAAATTGCATTTATGGCTCCATTTGTTGGAAAAGTGAGGTTGGCTGTGAACTCTACATTATTTCACCTTCTATAAAATGATATTTTGATTTCTTGATGGGGACTTTCTCTATATGTTGTGTACAACCTTGTCCTCTCTAAATTATCAGCTTGAGTATTTGCCCAAATACATGCACATTCAAAAAACACTACAGACAAGAGTTTTTTCCTTCAGAATGTGTGAAAGCATTAGTTAGGATTTTATTCTCTAAAATTATTTTAGGTTTAAATAAAAAAAAAAAAGTATTTTGATTCCTAAGCAGAAAGACATTGCTTTTATTTGTGGTTCATTTCCTGCTGTAGTATTCTCTGACAATGGTGACACCATCTTTATACATGAAGAAGTTCTTCTTTCTATGACTGCCAGGGACTCTGGGGGGAATACTTCATATCTGAAACATGTTTCCCTTTGGGATTTCACCATCAGAATAACAGTTCTGATCAGTGGCCCATTAGAAAAACTGGAGTTTATGGTTTTTTTGGTTTGTTTTTGTTTTGTTTTTTTTTTTTTCCTGAAGGGGTGAAAAGGAATAGTTAAAAATCTGACAGATAAGAAAATTATACTGAATTTAAGTTACTTTTTCTGCACATAGGAACTTCATGCTGTCCCTAAAACAGTAATTTCTTAAAGGTGCAAGGGGAATTCTGAAGCTGAGCTCTGAGTAAGTGCAGCCACAGGCAGCATGGATGCAGTTTATCTTTTGAGACATTGCAGTTCCTGCTCTTACATGTTTGTAGCATGATGCTATTTATTTTTAGGTGTTGGGCAAAGCTTTTGAACTCCAGTGCCTCAGGCAAGGTTTCTAAACCTTTACATATAAGCACCTAGGTAACAGTAACCCAAATTATTTCCTGGTAAAAATAAGCCTTTTTGAAAGACTGAAATATTCATATGGGTCGCAGTAAGAAAGCCAACTCTAAAGCCAGTGGCCATGGTTGTTCAGTAAGTATTTTAGTCTTCCTTAAATCTGCACAGAACTTTTCCAATTCAAGTGTAAATATTCTGTTGGGAAAATTTGCACCTGCAGAACTAGTTCATAGTCGTGATTTCAGATGTTTTGTAGTAAAAATAGCCTGAAGACAACACACCTGTCTGGATCATAGATGATCCACGGGAAATAGAATAGACTTGAGCTGTAGGCATGCAAATACAATTGTTTCATTTCCTACAGGCAGCATGATAAGCAGATTAGTAGATGTACTGGTACTAAAACAGATGTTAACTATCAGTTATTGTATTTACAGTCTTATTTACAGTCTTACATTCAGCCAAAATAAAAATTGCTCTATAGCTCTACCTTTAATTTTGTTATTTTAGCTATTTTAATGCCTCTGAAACTTTCTCTTTTCAGTTTTGGGGAGAAAAGGTATTGTTAGGTGTTTTGAATTTTCGTTGTGGGTTTTTGGGGGGTTTTTTTTGTTGTTTTTTTGTTTGTTTGTTTGTTTGGTTGATTTGTTGCTGTTGTTTTTGTTGGGGTTGGGTTTTTTTGGTTGTTATGTATATGTGAATTCAGCCCCTGATTTGGGGCAATAGAGCTACACGAGCTCCATGCATCAGAAGGCCAAATATGATTATTTATTGAGATCTACATGCAAGAGCAGAGAAGCAGCAAGCATGCAGGCAAGCAAGCCAGACAAGCAAAACCTTACAGCAATGTCTGTCTGTCCAAAACATTCGGAGTATATTGATAAGGCAGAATCTTGTGATACCATCAGATTGGCTAACCTTTGTAAATATCAGTGGATGTTATGAAGAATCTTCCTGGTGTTCTCAAAACAATCTCAGGGTCAAGTATTTGTCCCATGTTGTAGGCAACAGTTATGTTTTTATTTTGGTTTGTTTTGTTTTGGTCCTTTACCTAAAAAGCTATGCCCTGCAGTGAAAAGCCATTGGTAACAAACATCTACTCTGCTGGGGAATGTGAATTAGGAGACTCTTTATCTTTTATTAAGATGCATTCTCAAACTATACAATAAGTTTATTTATTTATCAGATTGTATGATAATAAAAAATATTTATTTTACATACCCAGTACCTGTATTTCAGTGAGTTCTGTATTATAGAGTTCTGTATTTTTTATGTCTAATGACATACCATTTTTTTATATCAACCCTTTAGATATTGTGTAGTTGCCAAAACTTGGCTTTCCTAGACTGTTGACCAAGTTCAAAGCTTTGTACCTATAAGGGTTTTCAGTATGTTTTTTAAATTTCTGTATTTCTTTGCTATCTATAGCAAAAGTACTTTGCAGTCAAATTCTGTTTTTCTGTTACCTCACCTCCATTCAAGATAAGACTTTTGTATTTATTTAGAAGTGGTTGCCTTATGTGAGATAGTTATGGCACCAAACAGGTAATTCTCTTCTTGATATGGTGGATCTTTCTTATGTAAAAGTTTCAGGTAATAGAAAAAGAAATAGCAATATTTCTATGATTGTAGTACATATGCTTGACCTCAGAAAGCATGAGGGTTAAGGAGCCTTCAAACTTTTGAATGAAATACTTCAATGTATAATAAAGAAAAGTGATAGCAGTATGGTTTTATGTGTTTGGTTTTGCTTTATTTAATCAACTTGCAAATCTAAACTTATTTATATATTCTTTATTGCTTTTCCAAACTCTGGAATAGTATAAAGCCCCAAATAAGCACCTTTTTATACTAGAGGAGTGCAAAACAGCTGATGTGCAAGTCAACCTAGTCTTTAATTGAAAAAAGAAATGACAAATTTTTTTTTTATCTGGGATGTGGTTGTTCTGTCTGTGCTGACATTAAGTGATCTGTTCTGTGCTCTCCAGTCCTGCTCTCCTGATCTTTCAAACTGGGGAGCTTTTGAAGTGCAATTTTTCTCTCCTTCCTTGTGTGCCTAAATTTTCTTCTAAAACAAAGTAAGATGCATGTGATATATGCAGGTCTTTGTTTTTTGGTTTGGTTTTTTTTTTTTTTTTTTCTTTTTTCAGGGGTAGAAAACTGATTAAGATAAACTATAGTTGTCATTACTTCTGCTGTTAAAAGCTGAACCTGTGTCCTGAAAAGTAAAAGAAGACATAGAGAAAATCATCAAACCCAGAAAATTCTGCTTCTGACATTTATGCTTTCCATTTTCCAGCATTGGCTGCAACAAAGATTGACAGACTTGCTTTTAAGGCTAAAAAAAATGAGACCATGGAGATTTTTTTGGGCTCAAGCCCAAATGGTACGTTTTATTGGTTTATACTGTGCCAAGGTGGCTTCATCAGTTCCACTGGCTTGCCTACCCTACACAGCCCTTGACCATGGATTTCTGTCCTCTGGATTCCATCAGGGCCTCCTGGCCTTAACTGGTGGTTAATACTACACATGAATATTTCACTTTCATGTAGATCCACCAAAGTAGATTTCTAGAAAAGGGGAAGTTATGCATAGTATGCCATGAGCTGTGGCACAAGAGTAGTCCAAGAGGAAGCTGAAGTTCTTCATTAAGTCGGAGTCAGTCCATGGAGAATTGGAAGAACATGGAAGATGGAAAGCTATTAGGGCCACTTTACTTTCAGAGGCTGAGAAGAAATTAAAAATGCCTAAATATCAACTGTCACGTGCTCTCAAAAACAGTAAAAATCATTGGGGTAGTGTTTCACTCCTTTTAGCTTGGTCTCACATGGAATATTGTTGCACTCTGAAGAAATAGTCTCCCCCAGAAATACTCTGTTTTGCTCCACATGTTGATCATGTTCACAATGTGAGTGCACTGAAAGAGATATGAAAAGGACTATGAACTGTAAAAATAAGGCTGTGTCATCAGGCCTAGGGTCCTAAATTAACATTGCGAAAGCAACTGTAAGTCTGGCATTTCCTAAATTCTGAACATTTTTCTTTCCTTTTTATTATCCTTTTAAGGTAATTGTGTGTGATTATAAAGGCATTAACTAGATTCCTTTTTGCATCTTTCATTTATCTGGTAATCAGGAACATAATAGTGAATCTATTTGTGTAATTGTGGCTGTTAAGAATCTTGGAAATCAAGGTAGGTGGAACCTGCCAACTAACTCATGGTTACTAAAGTCACTGACTCAGGTCATTAATGGTTTAAGTGTCTCCTCATTAAAATAGTTTAACCAAAGATGTGTTTTCTGTCTTATTTATTACTGACACTAGCTTTTACCTAGGAAAACTTGTTTGAAAGGATTTATAGAAATCACATTTCAAAGAAAGATTATAAAACCCAAAGTTCTTGATAAACATAGTAAAAATCAGTCTGAAGATAACATGCTAGGAAAAACCTCTTTATTTTCATATTCACTTAAATTTGCATCAGTTATGGGGAATTTTCTGTAAGCTAGGAAAAGATCACTATACAATCATACTCCTCGCTAAGAAGAAAAAAGAATGTGGACAAAAATTTTAAGATGAAGTCCATGAAATACATACATCTTTAGAGGCGGTGTTCAATTTTTTTTTTTTAAATCTATTTGCTTTAATGCCTTCTGTTTAAAATATTTGTTTTATAAATATGACACCTGTCTCTTAAAGGCTGATATTCATGCACATGTAAAGCCTTTTTGATGAGAGAAAAAAAAATATTTTAAGGAACACACCTAAAAATAACAGCAAATAAGTGAAAAACTGTCAGCAACATTAATGAAACAAAAACCAAGGTGACTACTCAATATCTTGTGTTCAATTAGTTTCTCAACAACAGAAACCGAGTTTTCAGTGCTACCCTTCTCAGAGTTGGAAAGAGATGCCTGGGGTTTTGCTAGTCTGGAGTCTGTGTCCCCAAGCACAGTTCCTCCAGACAGGCTGCCATTGGTTTCAGCAGCGTGACTGTGCCTGTGTGGTCCTCCAAAATAGAGGCTGTGGTCTCAGTTCTGCAGCAGGGACTCTGGTGGCCAACAGAAGAGCCTGGTGCTTGACACCCAGAGGTCCGGAGGTGTTGCCCAAAATCTGGGGCACAGGTTCTGAGCCCTTGTGCCACTGGGGCCAAGAACGTCAGTGTTTCGAAAGTCTGCAATTTCAGGGCAGTCAGCCTTGTCAGTGTTAATAGGCTCCCTGTTGTGGCACTCAGGGATGAGGCATGAATCTATCTGGGCTAGAGCCTGGCCTCCTAGGACTTTCAGTTTCTTCACTGCAGTATAAAAATGACAAATCCTAGGAGCCACTGCAGATGCTGAGCAAATTTGACTTAAAATGCTGTTAATTCAACTAATATTGCTGCTTTTGGGTTCTTTTCTCATAAATTAAAAATATGGCTGTTGTTTTTGATGTCACTCTGTGGGTCTTTGCCCCTCAAAGCAAAGGGTGTAAAATAGAAGATCAAGTTGTGCTTTTTTCAGGCTTTGTCTGTCCTCTAGAGCAAGGATACATCCAGCTCTGATTTGTGGGTGTACATTCTGGCCACTTCTCCATGCAGCAGCAGGCCAAGACCCCCAAGCATATCACCTATATGAGGCTTATGAATTTCACTGTTCTGTAAGTGGCTGCAATGAAGAAGGGGAGGAAAACGTGTTGTTTCTATGGGTCCTCCATAGAAGGAAACAGGGAGGGCCACATAGCACAGGTAGCCTGAAGCTGAAAAATGAGCAGGTGAATCTTACTATTTCTACATCCAAGAAACAGGAGTGCCAATAACTAGTACTTTTTTTGTCTTTAAAAAAATGGGTGAAGTAAGTGGAAACTTCTTAACATATCTGGAAATTAAGACTTATTTAGCTTTTGTATTTAATTTTTTCAGTAGCAAGCAGAATATGGTCCAGTGATTGAAGTTTTTATCAAGAATTATACCAGAGACCTTATCTTACCACAAGATCAAGTGCTGCTTTATCATTATGAAATATAATAAATAATTTACAATGGCACTGCAATCTAATTGATGGCTATCAAACCCTGCATGTTGTTGAGAAGAAAAAGTGAGGGAAATGTGATATACACATGGAAACAACAGAATTCAATTTGAGTAAAAGTTTAAAGTGAAAGCATGGAGAACTGTTAAAGATCTTTTTCATCAATGAGGAGACTAAATACGATAAAACCTTAAATGCATGAAGTTGTCTCTTCTTGGCTAAAAATAGAGCATTTTTCAAGCCTACACTGTTGCAGTTGACTCAGTGCTAATTACCAGGACAGTATATTAATTACCAGGACAGTATATCATTATTAGCCCATCTTGTATGGTCCATGTCCATATGAATGGAGCAGAATAATGGGAAGCAAAACCACCTTTCCCCCATGCCTCACTTTTTCCAGGTCCTCCTCCTCTGCACGAGTAGCACAGACAGGGAATGGGGGTTGTGGATGCCCAGGGAGTTGAATCCTTTGCCTGCTCCAGTGTGGGGCCCTTCACACAGGACACAGTTCCCCATGAACTTCTCCAGCATGAGTCCATCCCAAGGGCAAAAATTTTCCACCAACTGCTCCAACATGGATCACTTTTTCTATGGAGTGCATTCATTCAGGCACAGCCTGCTCCGGTGTGGGGCCCTCACAGGGTCACAATTCCTACCAGGAAACCTGCTCCAGCATGGGCTTCACTCTCCAAGGGTCTGCAGATCCCTGACAGGAGCACAGGCCTCCTGCAGCTTCACAGCTTCCTCTCAGGCCCCCACCTGCTCTGGTTTGGGGGCTTACAGGTGGATCTCTGCATCCCCCTGGACATCCACGGGCTGCAGGGACACAGCTGCCTCACCGTGGGCTGCACCCTGGGCTCTAGGGGAATCTCAGCTTCACCTTCTTGAGCACCTCCTGTCCCTTCTTCTCCACTGACCCTGGTGTATGCAGGGTTGTTCCTCTTACATACTCTCCTCTCTGCTCTGGCAGTTCTGCTGAACAGGGGGAAGCTTCTCATAGAAGCCATTCCCACCAAAACTTGCAACCAAAACTTAGCCATGCAAACCCAACACAACAAGCAGACACTAGAAGAGACACAGAATACACTTTGAAATTAAAACTGCAAATGCTATAGCAAACTATTTGCTTACTTGACTGAGCTCTCTAAATTTGAAGGCTGGAAGGTATTGTGCAGAGAACCAGGTAGAACAACACTAGTGAAGAAACCTTTTATTTGTTTGCTCAAACTCTTGAAATACTTAACACAAATAATGTAGTTGGGAATTTTTCCAATACTATTCCATATTTAGGTTTTTTAGAAAATATTACGGTGGGAATATTGTAGATTGAAATGGACCTGCAAGGTAAAGAATTCTAATTCCTGCCTTCTCAGACACATGCTTTCTTATTTCTTGTTCTTCTGGCCATTTTTCTTAATTTTCTTTATCTTTCCTCTTTTCAGAACTTTAGGAAGGATGTAAAAAGAAACAATGTTTTTGGAACACTATTCAAACTTCTCCTTTACCTTAGGTCCTAACCTACATCACACCTGTGGCATTTCTTATAATGTAATCCTTTAGTATGAATGGCTTAGAATAGCTAGTGAGGAATTTAATTACTGACAGTGTACGACTTCATTTAGCCTTTTCCTTCTGCTCACATTGTGCTTCCTGCAGAAATGTGGCTGAATGCCTAAGTCCTTCTGAGGACAAAAGATTCTGGCAAATATTTTTTCCAATTATCTTGATGGCTAGTTAATATCAACCATTTTATGACAGACTGAAGCTAAGTATCTAACTAATTGTAAACTATATTCTATGAACACCATTTTAATTTCTGCCTTCCCTGTAGTATTACGTTTTACAATACAATACCCATCCTTTCTGAAGACAGGCAGATAATGAGGGTGGGAAAATACAGGATTGCCTGTCTGAGCGCTATGTATTAGGAATTAAGTAACTGTTTAGAGGCCTCTGTGAAAATACAACCAAGAATCACAATTATAAATGTCTGTACCAAGAAGCTGATGTGTAGATGTGGAGGGTATTGGAATCCTAGTCTTGGTAAACCTCAAAAGAATCCTATGTTTACTAAGCAAGAAGGACCTTCTGTCACTTTATGCTTGCCTATGAGGTGAGCAAGGAAAACACCAATTTAGCCTAAAGATACAAATTAGAGCTAGACTCTAAGTCAGAAAGGGTATGACTAGGATGAAGAATTTTCATAAGATTTATAAAATCTAATCACTGGTTCTAGATAAGAAAAAAAAAAGAGATTATCTGGTTAGACAAAGGATGTAAAATTCAAGTTAGTTGATCACTTAAAAACTTAAGTTTATGACTCTCAAGATATCTCTTTCTCCATCACAGCATAGCTCCTAACCTGACCCGCTGTAAGACTTTGTAGTCACATGTTTTCCCCTTCAGCCTTCATAATCCCTTCCTGCCCATTAATTCTTATTATTTATTAATTCAATGCCTATTTTTAATGAAGAGAATGTGTTCATCTGGCTCTTCCAAGACTATTCAAGAAAGGAATCCAAGACTATTCCAAGAAAGGAATCTCAGTATACTCTTGGCTGTGAAGGCTATACATAGTCAGCAAAATAAAGGGGAATAGGATCCATGTTGACCTGTGCCCTAGACTCCTTGATGCATATTTATGGTACCACATGGTGCTGTTTTGTCTCGTGCCAGTCAGCACTTTCCAAGAGAAAAGCTTACACAATGTCAGGAACAGCATGCATCAGGCTCTGCTTCAAGAAGAGAATGTGAGCATGATAGCACCAGCTTTAGTTCCCTCAAAACCATGCAGTACTCCACCATTACCCAAGGGGCCTTGTCATGTCCTAGGGTATGCAATACCTAGTCTATGCTTTGTCTTCATAGGCTGAAGCTTGAAGTTTACATTAATTCAGTCATTTAGCTGAATTCACCCCTCTGCCCCCTAAAATACTGCGTGTATCTTAGGGAAGTGAGGTCATCACACAAGGCTGAGAAGTGGCAGTGGCCTACACAGTGTGTGGGCAAAACCTGCCTTCACCTCTCAGCCTTACTGCCACGGAGTGGTTCCTGGCTCTGTTTATTTAACAATGTGAAAGTAGCCCCAGGGGCTGAGGAACAATGTGCATCTCTAAGATGCAGTCAGCCAGCAGCACAAAGGTAACATCTGGCAAGAAGTTACGCACATCTTAATGGGCCAGCTGTTCTCTTGATTGATTCATTGCCTTCCAGGAAGCACAGGAACCTCTCTGTGCTCAAGTTGGCCCTACAGCCCCTGGGCTGCTTTTGCTGGCTGGGTGCTGTACTGTGCAAATGCACATGGGAGATCCCTGTGCAACTGAAGGCTGTGTCATTCTTGAAATGGTTAACCAGAAGTTAGTTTTCTGTCATGGCTAAAGGGATGCTGGTGGGGATTCAGCCAAGCATTCCAGGGACATGTGCAGCTGCAGAGTGGCCTGCTGTACGGTCTGGGTTATTGCAATGCATGGTCCTGCTGCACAAACCTAGGGATATGTTGGTGACTGACATTACTGCCAGGTGCCAAGTGCCCAGAAACACAAGTGGAATGGCAGTACTCTGTGGTAACAGCAGGCTCCCTTTTGGCCAGGGAGCAAGATGGGCTTGATTCATGGTTCTCAAATTTTCATGAAATTATAAGGGATAACTAATAAATGTATGTGTCACTTGAAAAAAGGTAAAATGTGCTATTTTGAATTTCATTTTACTGTTCTGCAATGATCAGAAATGCAGTTGCATCCAATTCACTTTATATGAATTGGAAGCAACAGCTGAATATAAATGTTTATCATCATAATATTTGATATGCCTTACTCAAGAGAGGCAGGGTGCTCTCTCTCTATTCTGCTAGATCTATAAATGCAGCACATTTTGATAATTAATCTTAGTATGTTTCGAAGGTTGCAAAGAAGGCAAAAATTCACCCTTCACAAAAACAGAGCCAATCTTAGACCTTACCATTGAATTTTCAGAGGTAGTGTAATAGATTCCTATAAAGTTTGTTTATAAGTTTTAGTTTTAAAATTATAAGCTCATGAAAAAAATTAGTTACAACACTACATGGCATAAGAGCCCTAGTTTGCTTTTTGAAGAATGTGTTAACAATTATACTTCAAAAATCCTTTAGGAGGGGACAGAGGATGAGATATGATATTTTATTTCACTATTTCTGCAGAGTAAGCAGCAGAATCTGTAAAAGGAATGAGTAGGGATTATGGCTGCTTTAACAGAAGAAATTAATGGCAAGGTCAGAAATTTCTTTGAAGTAATCTTTACTGGCAGTGTTTTGACACTTCAGCTTCTGATCTCTGAAATGTTCCTCTAATGGCCTTGTGCAAATACCAAAAAAAAAGTTGAGAAAAGTTGTGGGCTTCTGTAGATCAGAGTTTAGGAGGCAAGAAAAACTTTAAAGAATTTTAAAAAATAAAACCTTTGATTTGGAGTAAGTGCAATTATCTGCACGTTTTTGAGATGTTTCCATTCATTGCTTCAGGCTCCAGGGGATGAAATAACAGTATTTGATTCTAAATGTTACTAAATTATATAAAGAGATGATAAGCACAGATATTTTTTCCTTCCCTAGCAGTAAAAACTGGCAAGTAGAGAAATCATTGAGGAAAGAATAACATCACACGTATTCTACATCTACTCAGTATCAAACTCTAGGCTACATTTTTAGGAATCTCATATAGAAATCACACTTTCAATCTTCATATTGATATTTCAGTAGCAGCCACAATAAAAAGAAGGAAACCCTGATTTTACTGTATTGTCTAATTTCTTCATTTTTCCCAACAGCAAAGATCACAATACCACTCTCATTTTCTTGTTACTCCATTAGTCAATGTTTTTTCTTCATTCACCAATATTTTTAGTAGAAGACTGTGCTCTGATTTTTCAGACTTTTCTTAGTTTGTTTTTCAGTGGATCTTGAAAATACAGTTTTCCTGTTTTAAAATGTAATACTGTTAATCTGCTTACTAAAGCATTAACAGCTGGAATAAGGTCAAAAAAACAAGTGCATCTTTTCATGTATACTTGCACATCAGCTGAGATTTGTTTTTTTCATGAGGCTTTCACTCATTTTTAAAATATATCCGGCCTGTTGACAAAAGAGCTTTATTTAAATGAACTATGTAATCTTTACCAGCAGTCTGTGGAGCAGATATGACAATCAAGAAATATCTCATTACCTAGGAGCTTTGTATATTGCACAGGTGTAACTTGGTAGTGGGATAGTATAAAAAGATAAATATTAACTGGATTTTGCTAATAAAGCTGCCATCCTTACAGTGCCAAAACCTGTGGAGTTGTTGTAATTGCCGTTGTTTGAGTTGTAACAATGAATGGAACTGATAAGGCTTATGTCATTTACATAGAATTTAGCATTCACAGTGCACTGTTGAATTAATATGACACACACATTGGATCCTCTGATATCAGATTAGCATCGTAGGAAATCGAGGACGTGTAGATTTAGAAGTGACTTATGAGTCTCTGTTCAACATGTAACACTAATTTGCTTAGATCTGAAAATCACAGTGAGCTACTACTGATAGCAGTGAGTAGTAGTTATTGCTTATTCTGTTAGTTGCCTTTTGGTCTCCTACATTTTGCAATAAACTGATGTCTCAAGAGGGACCACTGCAGAATTACAGAATGATGTTATGTAGAATCCAGGAGGTCAGTTATATCACTGTCAGTCAGGAGAGGAATTAAAATGGTTATAATCACTGCATGTAAAACAGGGTTGCGTTTTAATAAAAAAATTCAGCAAAATAATCCTAGTTTCCTGTACTGTCAATACCATAAAACAACTATGGGTTTAACTGCTTACCATAGCAAACAATGGCCTAAAAATCTCCCTGGAAACAATATCAGCAACACAGATTTTTCATGGCACACAATGAGTCCAAATCTTGCCGCTACTTTCTGTTGAACCTGCCATTCCCAATTAGCTCTAAAAATTAAAGATTTAAATTGCATTCCCCAAAACCACCAACACCAAAAAACAGCATGAAATTCCCATTTATCTCTGGAAAGCTGAAATGACAAGGGTACAGTGTTGCAGAGATATTAGCATTTCTGCAGCCTTATATCCAAGAGCCTTGACATCAAAGTGTACCTTGTCTTCTGTCTTCTTCAAAGAGTAAACTTGGTTTCATGCTCAGTATAAGACTGCACATGTGCATTCAACTTTCCAACTGTTTTTGAGAACTAATGAGGTACTTTTATGATATGTTATTTTCCGACTTTTTATGGTACTTACCATAACTACCACTACTTCACTCATGTTCACCTGAGCTAAATCCAATCTACTGTTTACTAAGATTTCTGCCCAACATCATCTCATATGCTCTATAATATTATTTGAAAATTATTTCTCTTGCAGGAGAGACAGGACTTTTTTTTCAGAATAATCCTATGAGTTTATATATTGTATCCTGGATTTATCCTACTGGATAACATTACTCCCTATGATAATGATCTTTGCCTTCTGCTTTGACATTTTTTAGCTTCTGGATTGCCATGTATGTTGATGACATCTCAATTGGTTATTAACATTTAATGTTAAATGACTTAGGTTCATAATACTTCATTAAAATATTATATAGGTGATGGGCTGGGTCTATTGAGATTTCTTGGAAGTGTTCCACCCATCTGTTTCTCTCATCTGACTCAGCTACCTGTATTTTTTTCCGTTCTTGCTGATGCTTAGTCCACTTCTTCGTTTTAAAATTCACTAATAGTTTTAACCACTTGGTAAGAAGCTCCATATACCTACTGTAACTGCATCATTTCCAGTTACTTGTTCTTTTAAATGTTTCAATTTGCATGTGCTTGGATTTCGTTTTAGTCTGGAATCACTCTTTTTACATTACAATTATGTCTCAACTATTTCTCTGTAATCAGAGAAATTCCCATTCTTTGATTCATGCAGCTGAGTTTAGTTCTTACTTTTCAAGCTGTTTCTGAAAGAAAATTCAGGAAAGGAATAGAAAATTTCGGTTAGTACTTGAAAAAAACACAAACCCACTTTTTCTTCCAGTAAAATATCATTGCACTGGGACAAGTTATTCCATTTTATGGTCTAGATTTGGATGTCCTTTGATATTGCATTCTAGCATAGCTACAGAAAACCTAGATTAAACTATGATGGTTAGAATTATACCAGTTTTGATTAACAGATTAATTCCTTAATCACCAATTGGCATCCTTAGCACAAATTTCATAGCTTGATCTGAAGAAACATCCAAATGACTTTTTTCCTCCAGGTTTTCTGAGCACAAATAAATGGGTATTTGTGCTGGTACACACAGATATGCACATCGCTGTCAGTAATGAATTTCATCCAAGACCAAAATAACAATCTAATTATAGACAACGATCAACTTTCAGTGCTGTATTCCTGATTGAATGTGTGGCAAACCACTTTTTGAAGATGGTTTATGTACAGGGTAGAGTTAGACAGCAATAAGCATTCTTACTTGCTTAGCAATATGGGTACATAATCTGAACAACTCTAGGGCCACTAGAAGAAGGTTAAGAATGCTCACAGAGGACAATATGTTTTTAAAAATTGATAAAAATTGAAACATCTGCTTGTGACTATATGCAGACAATTGTTTTCCAAATACTTCCAAAGACAAAGACTGGTTTAGACCATAAAATATTAATGAAAAAGTCATATCAGCATATCAGAGAGAAAAATTCTGTCCCCTCTAAAATGTAAGCCCCCTTTGCAAACTGCATCCTGTAGAGGAAATACCAGTATAATATAGTAACAGAAGCACAATAATGTATTTTGCCTAGAATACTCCCCCCCCACCCCAAAAAAAAACCCAAAAAAAGCCACCCAAACTGCTTGGGTTATCCAAACAAATTTATTCTGAGGCAAACACCTGCCATGCACATTATTAGATTAAATGTATAAAGTTTGGTAAAATGGAAAGAGAATCTTATTTTGAGATAAGCTTTTTCTTTTTGAGAATAATTGTTCTGCCTATATTATTATCTACTATTTTCTGTATGACCCAGAATCTGGCTATTTTAATGGATCAGGCACCTTATATGTAAGCATGTATTCTAAACATAGGATATATTTATATTATGAATAATTTTGTAAAATAAAATAACACTTGATTTATAGAGAGTCATTCTCAGGGGTAAAGGAGAAACACCTGCATGCAGATCAACTGAATCTCACTATTTAAAAACAGCTAAGAGGAGAAATAGGTTTGTAATCATAACCCAGTGTGATGCCATCACTGTCCAGCACTGGTAATTGAAGCACTCCAAATAGTACATTATTGACTGAGAAAAAGTATCATGACTGAGTTCCAGGTGCTCTTCACTTTGTGTTCTTAATGGGGCCAAGTGCCATTTGGTGTTTAAACAAGTAAAAACCCGTAGCTTTGGGTTCATTGTCAAATACCTCTGCAGTCAGTGTTGTTCTACTGCTATGCAGCTAGATTCTGTAATAAAAGACAAAAAGGTGAACATTTTGGATTCCTGTGAACCACCAGGCAATCAAATTAAAAAATTATTCTGGACTGAGTAAGATTTATTTCTTATTTCTTTATATTTCTTTATGTTATTTCTTTCTATTTTGGTATTTTCTTTCAGTTTAACTGTTGTTTGCAATATAGGGAATCCAGATATGGTGGTATCATTATTTAAAAAGGACATAGAAACAATGCCACTCAAATAGTGAATTAGGCTTGAATAGGCCTGAGCTTCAAAGATTATAATTTACTTTTTAATCCAGTTTGATTCCTTAAATAAGAAATTACAGGTTAAATTATTAGCTCAATTTCATTCATATTGCTGCAAGTCAGATAGGGATTAAACAAAGTATTTAGATTTATCTTAACGAAAAAGTTAAAGGTGAGAACAGATTAAGGTTTCTTTCTAGAAAGACAGTTATGTCAGGTAGCTCACACATCCTTGTCCCAGATTTATGCTGTTATTATGGATGATATTAGTGTCAGGTGTAAAGAAGGAATCAGGTAATTATGGAGTCATATGGTGCCCTCTGCTGTGAGTCACAGAGGGGAGCCACCACACCAGAGGAATGATAGGGAAGCAGAAGAATGGCAAGGACAACTCCGTGAGATCATTTATCCTCCCCAGAATCTCCCAAGGGTGTCAGTCCAGCCAAACCATTGGCTTACTGCTTCCTTGTTTTCAGGATGAGGACTAAGTGAAGACTGCTTTCTGCAAAAATTGTCCTCCTGTCCACCTGTATCAGCTGTAGCCATGGCAGACTCCAGAATGACAGAAACAGGAATCCTAGTGTTTCCTTTCCTTTTGAATCCCCAAAATCTGTAGCTTGCTTGTCTTTCTATTTTCTTTTTCCTTCAGTTCTTCTCTCACTGCAAAGCAAACATCAGAACCAAAGGGTATTTCATGCAAATATTCAGCTACTCTACATATTCCTATACCTTGGCCACTGGAGATGGATGTTGTTACCATCTCTGCCAGCATTTGTCTCAATGTGTTCGGAATACTGAGAAACACAGCCTTGAAAGGAAAAGAAGCAAGCAACAATGCCATGTATTTAATTCATGCATGCCACACCTTTTTAAATCTCTATTTTTTAGTCTGACAAAAAATAAAAAAGATCAGAAAAAGCTAATAACTAGATGTCTGTTATATGACCAGAGGAGCATCTGCCAAAATGGTTTTGGTGCCTTTAGGGACAGGGGGATCATGACAAAGCCTATGAAATCTGCTCTTGGGTTAGAAGTGCTCTTTAGCTAAGTCATTTGAGATTTTTTTTTTTTTTTCAATCACTCCCTCAGCTACAGCTCTACTGTTGACTTAGAAATTCACTTGCCTCCTCCTAGGTCAGTGAGTTCATCGGTTTATATATTTATGATTGCCGGCAACATTATGTGATCAAGTTGTTACTTTCTCACAAACCTGTATTTCTGACCACATGCATAAATGTTATTTACGTTGCAATTAATATTGCAAAATAATAAATATTTGGGGTTGGCTCCATTATGTTAGGCCCAATAAAATGTTTTTGAAATACATAATGGCATCATCTATTATGGACTTGTAATTTTGGAATGAGAAACACTAGCAAAAGTTTTAACAGCCATTATAAACCATCAGTTTCTCAATAAATATAGCAATTTTCATATAGTTAAACCTCAAAGCTTTTGAATGTCTTTTAATTCTCTCAAGAGAAGAAATTGGATAGCCACTGAACTCAAACCACCAATCCCTTTCACTGTTTACTGTCAAATACTTTCCTCTGCTCCCCCAACCACCATTTTCCTTTTTATATAGCAATGCAACATATCTTTCAATGATTTTAACTTTCTACAAAATCAGTATTCTGATAATAAAAAAATTTTCTACTTAATTTGTTTCTCCAGGCCTGAAGCAGATTGTTTTATTAATATGTCCTAATTGTTATATTTTGCCCCTCTCTCACCCATGTTCTTTTTCAGACTTCAGAGTGGTATCAGAAAAAGTGAGATTTTCCCTTGTTATTTTTAGTATACAGAGGCTGAATACAAATTATTATGTACAAAGATCTTCTTTAATATTTTAGAGCCTCATTTAGAAAGATGCAGCATACTCAGAGCTTCCATTGAATCTAATGGGACTTGTGGAAACCTGGTATCTCCAAAAATCAGGCCATTAATTTTGAAAATGTGCATTAATTACTCTCTAGGCTGTAATAGCTCACTTGATATTACTATAATCTACATTCTTTTGAAAAAGTGTATTTTTCACCTGGTATGCCACGCTTGCTCCTAAAGAGCAGTCATATCTTATAATGTAAAAACCTCTTTATAACTGATCCAATTATTGACCTGTGGCATTGACCTTATGAAATGTAATATTTCCAAAGGAATGGTACAATCTATTGTGTTAATCTGGTTGACAGGCATACTCTTGAAGACTTCATGATAACAATATCTATGGAATTTATTGAAATAATTAACTTGATGAAACACGGACCCATGGATTTCCACTAAGTAATGAATTATGTGGTTTAAATGTCCATTTTCTAAATCACAACTTGTCTAGAGTATACAGCAGCATTTGCAGAATTTGCCAAAACCCACAGCTGTTTTGAAAACCATTCTCTCTTGGTAGATTTTCAGATCTCTTTGAAACATTTTTGTTCTAGACTGAGATCCAGCACAAAATGTGTATGTGTTCCAAATATTTGCAGATAAAGGAAAAACTGATTCTAGTGATTGTAACAATCATGACCAACTTTAACCAAAAGCTAAAGCCTTCAGGTAAGCACTCTCACTTGGAATCACTTTCACTTAGGATCCTTTGTGCCAAATGTGATTCCTAGGATGTTATCTTTTCTATATGTTGACATAAAATCCTTTTTTTAAGTAGTGTCACTCTCAGCTGCTGCATTTGGTGCAATTTAGTGCTGTTAGATGCTTTCATGTCATGTGGTTATAGCTGGGTAGATTAATAGGAACTTCTATATGGAAATTTCTTTCCTGTTATTGTTCTCCCTGAGCAGTTGATGGCTAAGTTAATTCTCTTTAGTTTTGTCATGCACTAAAGCACACATTGCCAAGCTACGATAAGCTTTACAGAGGGGAAAAAAACCGCCCTTGTGTCCATCAAAGTCTTAAACTTGTATTTTAAACTTTGGCCTGACCTGATGTGCCATTCAAAAAGCTTCAAAAGATTATTTTTTTAAGAAAGGTTCAATATGTCCTGAGGCTATCGGTTTTGAGTTAAACTGGGTGAAGTAGAAATATTTTACTCATCAGCTTTGCAGTCACAGAGTTTGCCTCAGCTAGAACAAAACTGCTGAGGCATTTAGAGAAAATTAACCCCCCATCCTGGCAGCCAGATGTGACTGGTTTCTGATGAATGCACATGAGTGGGCTGAAAAACCAAGAGACTGTGAAATTCCTGTCAGGTCCGTACAGCACAGAATGGGCTATTGACTGCTTTCTATATTTCCCTCCATCATTCTTCTTGAACGCTGCCATTAATTTCCTCTCCTGCCCTGACTTGGGAATTAATTTTTTTTTTCCNTCCCCCCCACCCTGACCCCCGTTGCTGCCGTGTCCGTGGCCATCGGTGTTGGCGCCGCTGGCGTGGCCATCCCAGCTGCAGGGGCGATGGAGCGGGGCCACACTGGCCAAGTGGTGGAGCCTCTCCAGCGAGGCCTCTCCAGCCAGGCTGGGCTGGCGAGGATCCAGGCAGCCTCTCAGGAGAACGCTCAGAAAATATTAGCTGTGCAGGTAGGTGATTGCAGGGAAGTCGGAAAGATCATTCTGATCTAGATTGAAAAGCAAATGATGGGTAGTGTGATGAAGCATTAAAACCATATCCCATCAGAGTTTTATAAATTTTTAACCTCTTTAATAAACTGGAATTGCATGAAGGATGAATTCAGTAAGTTAGCACATATACCATGCATAGATTGAAAAAAGAGGGGGAGATTAGATTTATTTCTCACAAACCTTTGAAAAGACTGTTATAAATACATTGAATATAAATATTTGAAACACAGAGTGGCACTGCTATTGCTGCTCTGTTGTTTTAGAAGATGTTATTGTGTCCTGCTTTGTGCAAATATTATTTCCGTGATAAACACTATTGCCATTTTCACTGTATTCATATTTAATATCTTGAGAAGTATTGCACTTTCCTAACTCAGTCATACAATAATTTTCCCTTATTTGTAAAAAAGCAACATTGTGGAGATTTGACATATAAAAATTGTTTCCAACGATGTATGTTTTTTCATTTTATGTCTTGTTGCCCAGATAAATAAATTTATCAGGGAAAATAGCTACTATACACTATAGTTTGAATGTTCATGGGTTTTTTTGTCTCGTGCTATGGTATCTTATTTATATTTCACTAAAGCCACTCCTTTCAATCTCTTCCCATAGTTAATGGCCATAACCAGATGGCATTTGTGAAGGGTTTTTAAAAGACTTAAGTGAAATATTTCTTCAGACTTATTGCATGCAAAAGAAGCTACATTGCTAGTGGAGCTGTAGTGCAGCATATTCTTGTGAACTCTGCTGTCTTGTTTTTAACAGTCAAGCTTTGTTTTATGATTGTGGAAACAATTTTATTTTTTTACTGCATTTTAATAATATGCAATTACACTTCACACTTAATTTCTGATGAATTCAAGTAAAATCTAACTTGGATAAATTCTAGAATTCCATTAAGTTGCATGAGCATAATTTTTTGTTTTCAGTGTCTCATTAACAGGATCTTTAAAATAAAGTTCCTAATTTCCATATTTGTTCTATGGAATCATATATGTTGTACTATGTATGCTCCATTTATGTAAAGGATTTAGAAAATCCCAATCATAGAAAAAACAGATATTCTATACAAATAATTAAAATAAAAATATAATCAGCTTTTATACTTTAGTAATGGTTTTTAAGGTTTTGTGGAATTTTATGGAGTTTTGGGATTGTTATATAAGCCAAATATTTCACTGACCTCTGTACCAGTGAAAACACTTTTTTTCATTCAAACTCCTCATTTAACATCTGAAAAACTGGAAATGCTTCCTTTTGTTTTTTTGGGTTTTTTTTTTTGGGGGGTGTTGGTGGGGGGGAGATTTCTCAGATGATTTCTGTCCTCTCCTGTGTGAGTAGGAGAACATAGGTTCTCTTTGGTCATCCCAAAGCTCATGAATGACAGTAGGGGTGACATAGAAGCCACAAGTGGCAGATGGTTTCCTCACACACAAATCTTAGCATTAATCTAATGTTCTGCCATATTTCAATAGCTGCACTGCAAACCTCATCTGCATTGGAACTCCTCTGCCAAAAACCAGTCCTTGTAACAATGGATGAGTGTGGCAGAGAACCTTCACCTCAGCACACATTTTTCCATGCATGCTGTCTCAGTGAGAACCTGTGTCAGTAAATTTTGTCTCCCTGAATAATTCAACTAGCGGGAAACAGGCCTAAACTAAGCTTTTAGGTGTAAGACCCGGCACCATTTGGAGGTGTTCAAACTGAGCAGTTCAGAGCAGTCCAGTGACAATGTCTTGTTCAAAGTGTGGAAAGTGTTCTGTTCCCTCTCTTCTTTCATTATCCATTACATGATTTTCTGATATTCTGATTATTTTCTGCTATTTTTGATATCTTTTCTTGGTATTCTGATATCCTTGCTACATTTTTATGGGGTTTGGCTGATGATAACCTAAAATTAAAATAATGAATAACAACAAAAAAAAAAGTAAAATTAAAGCTGAAGTAGTTCTACTAAGAGCAATTACCAAGGTGTGTACAAGAGAGGACTTCACTCAGCAATGTCCTGTTTTATATTTTGGAGGTCATGGAAGTTTTTTAATTGTATATGGACTGGTGTCTTTGTGAATCCGTGTTATTGCCAGATAAATTGATTCTTCTGCCAATTAAGTTTTCTTATTAATGACATTAACATAGTTGCCCTCGTGTCCAAAATAAAATCTGACAGTTGTTCTCCCTGTCTTTTCTCTCAGCCAGAAATATCCCATTTGTTGTTCCTAGTGATCCTCTTACATTAAAGTGTGAGGATGAGAATATGCTGCTCTGAGAAGTGTGTGGCAAAACAGTGATTCCTGCTCATCAGAGCTTCTGCATTTCCTTGACCAGAGCAATCAGGAGCAGGTGAATGACAGAGGAAGAGTGCATTAGGGGAGGCAGTAGATACAGTACATTGGCTGCCTAAGTGTTTTCTAATATTTTACAGAAGCCGTGACCTGGGTGAGATCCAAAAAGAGACTTAAAAGTAGATAATGGAGGAGGTTTCAGCCTTTTCACCAGGTGCTTTTTAACTACCAACACCCTCCATTTATACCCAGCAGCAGAGTTTTGGGAGAATTGTGATGTGCAAACAAAGAGCTGCCTCACAACAGAAGACAGATTTGATCACAGGTTGTATCATTACTTGTTAACACTAGCACTGTTTAGTGATATAAAATATTTTTTAAAGAAAAAGAAAAGCAATTTAAATTTATTTCAATCAGACTTTAAAATATATATTTCCTGGGTTTTATAAAGATCTTTTTAGCCATTTAGCTTTTTCAATATTTCATATTTGCATTGGAAGCAGGAATAAATAAATGATTGCCTAGTGTCTGTATGTTTTCTGAAAGCATTTCTGACAGAAAATGGAATTTTGACATTAGGCATTTGAATTGTGATCTTAAAAAAAGGCCTAAGATATTATTCCATATTAATAGCAAAGCATAAAAATGTTTGTAATCAAATCAATTGCTGTAACAGAGATCAATTACTGAAATTATTTATACTTCCAATTTTGGTTCTTTACCTATTTCATTTTTCTTCAGAGCAAAGTGGAGGGTTTTTCTTGAGTGAAATTATTTCATTTTGTGATACTCTACCTTTTTAAAAAAATTCTTAATTTAAAAAATAGTTCTTTACTGCCTCTGATTGCAACCTGTAGCAGAATTTGAGAGATTACAATCTGGAGATTTTTTTTTTATTTGAGAAAATGCACTAGATGTGCCTTAGAAGCATATGAGCAGTACTCTGCTCTTTTTCTTCTGGGAAATCTACATAAGTGCACAACAGCCCTGCAAAATACTTTGTTTTTATTATGGTAGTCAAAGAAAACTCCATGCGCTCCAGTATGGATGTACTTTTCAGCTGTTTTGCCATCACTGTCAGCACAGGCTATGGTTTGCTGGAGGATTTCAGCCTTCAAAAATCCCTCAACAATTGCTAAATAAAATTTTAGTCCAGCAGAAAATAATATAAGTAATCTCTTTAATTCTGAAAAAAACCTGAAAGTATGTAAAACCTTTTGTACCTGGTACAGGCAAGGTATTTATTATTTTAATTACTTTTGCTTTTCCAATAATGCTTTGGAGTTTTGATAACTTGGCCCTTGAGTAAGTTCAATTAGCTATCTAATTGCAAAAATAATATATAATGGCACATGTAACTTTAGTTGGGACTGTACCTGCGCTTTAATCCTGATGGTCCTCAACACAGACATCCTTTTAGATGACTTATGTTAACTGTAGATATACAGAATCATTTTGGGGGGCAAAATGCTGCAGGAAAAGATAACATCATTGCTATTCTCATTGTAACTTTAAAGGATTACACATAGCTTAAAAGGAAACATGGCTTTTCTGATGGGGGCAAGACAAAGGTACCTTTTTATTAAATGCAAGATTATTGGTTTAATTTTTTTATGGATCAGCAGCTTTGATAACCATTCACACCAGCACAAAGTGATACAAAAATAGATCATCAGAATTTAGAGTTTAGAAATCCCTCAGTTGGTAGCAGCTGTATCCATTTTCCTTAGGCGGTCATAGTTACATAAGGCACCAAGGAATATGGCACCAATCAACCCAGTCTGTCACTCTGACTGAAGATTGCTATGGTTATTTGTATACTTCCTGCAGTTTTACTCAGTTGCTTGATTAGACTGAAGTCTTCTAAAGTTTTGGGCAAAGCTATTTTAGTTCAAAATAGCTCCAGTCTAGTGGACTGCATCAGTTTATGCCAGAAGAGTTTTGGTTGTTTGCCTTTATTAAAGCAATTTTGCAAATGCTGCCGGAGAAAGAAGTGACTCTTCTTTCCTAAGGCTTTGAATTTTTGGTGGATCTGCCACAGGCACCTCATTGGATACTAATTCTTAATGGAGGAAATATTTCACTGACTGTGCAGATCTGTGCTTTTCATGCCACCCTGTTCTACCCCCTTACAAGAAATTCTATGCAGTTCCACTAAGGCCAGGAGCAACTGGAACCCTGTGTACTGCAAGCAGCTTTACCCTTTTGCTCTCTGAAAACCACACACTCTGAACTTGCTTCTTAGCTGTCAGGTGGTAGCCAGTTTAAACACATCTTTTGTTCTTTAACTTATTAACACAGGTGTGTTATGGTGTCCCTCAGGGCTGACGCTCTCCAAAATCTGTACGCCTTTTCTTTTATTTTTCTCTGTTATGGGTTGAGTTATCACCATTTATGCTGATTGCACTCAGTTGTGTCTTTTTTGCCTGCTGATTTCACTTTAACAGTCTTGCTGTTTCTGTCTTGTCTTGGAGACATATGGGGTTGGATGACAGATAATGTTTCTTAAGGGGACATAGCTGCACACCTTTTGTGTTTAGTCACATTTATTCACAATAACCATCTAAAATGTTGAAGTTAAATTTTTCTGGGCTTATTATTCATTTATAAAATATTTATTTTGTACAGTGCAGAGGAATGGAGACAAACTATTTTTGCTTCCGCTCTTTGGGTGATTCTTATGTGTTGGAAAATGTGTTACTTAGTTAATCA
>VWZN01003146.1:62857-101809 GCA_013396955.1 Regulus satrapa
TATTTGACTCCTTTTTGGACAGATGTTTTGATCAACATTCTCTCAAAAGAATTCAGCAACAGAATTCTGTTGTAATAGAATTTTTAGATTTGCTTTTGCACCTGTATTATCTTATATATCATCACCAACAATTTCTAACATTACAGCTGGATGTAGTATCTGACCAATACAGTCAAGATAGTAATTGTACAGTCAAAAATGCAGTGTCATTATGTCACTCTAGGGAAGAGTTGACGTGGGGAATTAAATCACCCTCAAATAAATCCAGATTCTTACAAACGGTTACTAATAAAGAGAACTGATTCCCATTACTAGGCACTAACAGATTGTATCTGTCACCATCATCTGACTGCTTTAAGAAGGTCTTAGCATAAACAACAGCATTTCCTCTAAGAACTGGCTTCAAAGTTGAAATAGGGTGGGAGACACCTATAGACTCAATCTCACAAGCATATCATCTTGCTGATGGTTCAACTGAAGCCCATGGATCTCAGTGGCAGTAAGAATACAGAAAATCTGGAAGTTTGTATTCTAAAATTAATATTTCTAGAATGCTAATATTCTTAGAAGTATTAGAGGTATTGTATGTAACCTTAAAAATACACTAAAATAGATTAATTTAATGGAATTACTGTGCTCTGCAGCTCTCCATCAAATCTTGAACATCAGTTTTATCACATACCATTCAACAGAATAACCTGGAAAGAGCATATATGCATCAAAGCATGCAGGTTTGAGAACAAGGCATTTAGCCCCATCTGTTGTTATGTGCTGAGTGCAGTGGAAGAGGCTTTCTAGTGATGCAGTGATACAGCTACATAGTTATATGACATTTAAAACAGTGGAAACAAAGTGTTGGCTTGTTATTATTCTTGGGTTTGAAAGCTGAATTTAATAGGAGATAAAATTTAGGAGGAAAAAATATTTCTATTTCTTCTGTACCTGTACTTTGAAATTCCCTGTATATTTTTCTGAGGTTTACTTATTGAATTTAAAGATACATTTATTTCTGCTGTAGATCAGAAAATACAATGATCATCATGTAGGAGACAGCAAGGTTTTCTGTGAGACACAGGGCCAAGTACTGCATACTTAATCTGAGTAATGAATCCATTTAGCAAAAAGAATAAATAATAATCATAAATGACTGGCAAATTCAATAGACATTGAAGTTAACTCCTTTTGCTGTCAATACTCAGTGGGTCATGACTATGATCCTGCCATTTCCCTTTCTATATGCATGCTTTTACCTTCAGTGAAAAAATTTAGGTTATTTCTTACTGAAAATCCATTATATAGGTGTTTTCAACAATTTTAGCAATTAATTTAATGTATGTACATCTATGTATGCTACAAATTCTAATAAATAATATTGAAACTTTATCAATCAGTGGCTTTCTTTTTTCTTTTCCATTTGATATTGTGGTCTCAATTTTGTAAAAGTAATCAATTTTAGAGCATGAAATTACTACTTTGTGCTCTTATATTTATGGATACTCATTTAACACTTTTCAGTTCAATGTCTTTATAAATATTCTTTCTATTTTGTGATCCATTATTACAATATTCTTGAAAAAGGAATAACTTAATCCCTAACTTCTGAAAATACATGACAGCTGCAATTCTTTGGGGATAAAACACGTGGATTAAAATATTTTTAGATTTCATATGGAAATAAGTAAAATCTTATTAGTTTTATTCAGTATACATTTTTTCTTAAGGCTCTTTACCATATACATAAATATCTTACAGAATTTATTAGTCAACAGCTAGAAGACTTGGGAACTTTGGCACCAGAGATGTGTGAAAATCAGTAAAGAATAAGACTATAAATACTTTCTCTTATCCTGCTGGTTGAGAGAAATGCCCCATCAGGTGCATTTAACCCTCAGGGTTTCCCACTACAGCATACCATGGTATCCATGAGCATATTCATGTTTCTTCCTTCTAAAAGAGGTGAGGATATGGTGTGTCCAGCCCTCGGGCACTGCTCTGACCTGAAAATCTTGTGGCCCTCCTCTGTACATCCTATTTATTAGTCTGAGGAAACCCAGTGGCTTGGGAGTAGGGTTTTATACACCTGAGCACTACCTCAGCACTGGTGAAGATGAAGTTAAAAAAGCTGCACTGCAAGAAATAAAGCCTGGAAAAACCAGGAGTCAGTGCCAGGGATGAAAGAACCACAGGATTCCCACAGCGGTATCAATGGGAATTGAGTGCAGCTACTCATGTGGACAGATTCCAGGTACTGTATCTTACCAGGACCTTTGAGAGGAATTGCAGCTTTGTTGTTCACCTTCCTACTCATTCTGGCTATGAATACTTCAAATCTGACCTGCCATGTTCATGCTAGCAAACTGCTGGAAAAGACTGAAGAAATAAGCACGAGCTTTGAAAATGCAGGGCATTTCTTCCTCTGATATGACAGTTTATCGATGCAAGAAAGCTGGATGTAATTTTGATAAAGTGTCCAGTCTGTAATGATAAAGACCAAAGAAAAATGGACACAGTTTAAGCCCAATGGTTGATTTTAAATATGAAAAAGACTGTCTCAATTTCCCCCAGATTTCTGAGAAGCCAATGGCAGAATTTTAGATGGAGTAATTTTTTGGTTGAAGTTGCCAAGACAATAGGTACTCTCAGATAATGATTATTAAATTAAATGAATATAGCTCAGACCCCTCAGTGAACTTCAGGAAATGCAGTAAGCTCCCTTTATTTCAATGGGTAACAGTTATTTAGAAAAGGACATAGTTATCACAAGATGAAAGAATTACTTACCAGTTTGACTCCTTTTTGCAGTCATGTGGATCTAAACTGTGTTTTACGGGAATTTTTGACAGGGAAGAGATGAAGGTAAGAGAGCAACCATTGTGATTTATAGAAAATAAAACAGGTTCACCCATTTCCTAGTTACGGTCATTAACACTGGCATAATTGTGCATAATCATGGTCCCATTCCTAGTGTACATTGCTAGGGGCTAACTAAACTTTGCATCTGCATAGAAATTTAGATGCAAATATGAATTGTGTTCACTGGTATGACTAGTGCAAAGTAAACAAAGGGTATTTCTATTATATATTTAAGGTCGAGAAACCTATTTTGTGAACAGCATGCTATCAGCAAAGACTTCATAGTTATTAAGTAACTGCAAAAGGACATGGTCAGGTCAATGATGGGTAAGGAAAAAGCCATATATAAAGAGCACAGCAGTGTTGGGATATTGATAGGCACTTGTGGTTGTCCCCATCTGGGAAAACTGCAATAATTCTCTCTCTGTATCATGATTTCTGTGTTTTAAAACAAAATAGAAAGGGTTGTGGAGGGAAGGAAAAGGATCTGAATGCCAAGAAGTAATTTGAGGATGAAGATACAGAAATTTAGAGCAAAACATATGATTTAATTTCTCATCATTTTTCTACTGAAGAATTAAATTTGCAAGGTCATGTGGTGGCTTATTCAGTCATGGGCACATCAGTGAAGGTAACTGGATTCAGATGAGTTCCTATCCAACAGACATTTAAAAAGTGAGTTCCCTAAATATATGTACAAAACAGCATTGTCTACACTCATGTTGCATATTAAATATAACCATGAATTCCAGGAGTTAAAGGACCTTATTTTAGCCCCTTAACAAAACAACTGACCTGAGCTCTGAGATCCACCTCCCCAGATTTACTTAATAACATTGTCATTTGCTATGACTTCCATGTACTTTATTCTTTTGTTTCTGTTTTAAATTCTCCACCAATGCTTGTAATAGCAGAAGGTTGCTTTATAAAATTCCCATGGCTCACTAATATGTAGTCCTGATAGAACAAACATGAAAAGTACTGGTTACCTGAAATCAAGACTATGCATCTACTGAGCATATTAGATAAGGGCTTTCTTTAATTCCTTTATATAAAACAGCTGTATTTCAGGTGTGTTTGCAATCAAATTTGGGAAGGAAAATTCAGAATGTGGAAGAAACAGATGAAGGAAAGTGTAATTACTGTGGAAAGCTTCTTCTAGGAAAATTTCTGAAAAAATCTGTACCATACATTTTTTCAGGTACTAATACATTTTCCTTATTACCATTCATATTTTTATCTTACTAGTTTTCTTGACCCTTCACTGCATGGCAGAGAAATCTATCATTTTAGATCTTTTAAACTGCTTTAGAAATGTCTGTCAGATGGTTTTGATTGAATTTGTTGTTAACAGCTCACAGCCTTAACTTTAGGAATCCAACTGTGATATGCAAAAGTGGTATCTCAGAATCTTTCTTTTAGCCAAATGCCCAGTTTGCAAGGTCCTAAAGGATTCAGTTCTTTTTTATTTTCCCAAAAAACCTATCTAGAACTGCTGGTTTAAGTGCAACCTGGACATGAGCAATGTGTACACAACACCCAGATTTTTTTCTTTCAAAACCAAGTTCATATTAGCATCTGAATGGGAAGCAGGATTTATGTAACAGTGCAATGTTAAGTAGTAGGGGAAATATCCATCAGATTGATTACTCTGAACAGCTCCCAGTATGCCCTTGTATGGTTGAAACAATATACAACTTTAGCATAGTTTATCACAGAAAATAATACACGAATACACATGGCAGAGAAAATGTGATTACTTCTGAAAGGGGACAGAAAAGATCCCAGCTTTTCTTACCTAACATGTCTATGATTGAGCAATACAGATATCCATTACCCTGAGTATGGATTGTTTGGGAGCCATCTGGGAAAAAACTGCAGTCTCGAGCACAAACTTTCCCATCCCATAAGCTTCAATATTTGAATTTTTTCTTTAGAATAGATAAAATTCTCCCCTACATAAACGTCTTTCCCCTCAAACCTGTGTCACTACATCAACATATAGAAATAGTTTGCTCCTTCTAGAGAGGGCTGTTTGATCAAACAAGTAACATGAAATATTAACAGAAAACACTTTGGTTGATGCACCCAGCTTTTCAAATCTCATTCTGGTTTGTGAAACCAAGAGTTCCTCTCCCTTTCATTTGAACCCACTTCTTAAATCCCATGGGCCTTAATTCTGAGAATCCTTTGTGGCTCAGCTGGTCCATCTGTGCACTATATTTCATCTACTGCATGTCTACATGCTGATCTCTTCAGGACAGGGCCTCAGTTGTTTGTCATAGGGCTCCCCTTGTACAGTGTAGCACATGTGAAGGAAATAAAAAATGTAAGAGGCACAGTGGACAAAATTAAGACCCTGTGAAAGCCATAAACCATTTGAGTAGCTTATTATAGGCCAGTTCACTACCCAAAATGCAATTTTAATACAAAATCCTTAATGCCATCCTGGTACTCTTTTTATCAACTGGATCCTTTTATTCTAAAAATATTGTTTTTAGAAAATCAAGAGAAAACAGCTGGGGAAGGTGAGGTCTCTTTTTGTGCATAAGTTAAATTCTGAGAATTGGGGAAAGATTTATCACCCTAAAAGAGGAGCAAAAATCTTTTTGTCTGTGAGGAAAAGCTGTCTGACAGCAGTATACCAGCTTGTAAAGGTTCAGAGCTTTGCCTTGTCAAGGTCAAACAAACATTTAGCAAATAGCTTTGAAAAATAAGCAGTTGTGAAGGACAAAAGAAACAGAATTATTGCACTTCTTTAGACACCACGTGTGTTGTGAAATTTAGCTTGCAAATGATGAGGAGTCAATTTTATAGGATTACTGGGTGTAAAAAAATTTAATCTTAAAAATTTTATACCCATTTGGTCTTGTATATATGGCAATCTGGTTTTCCATTTCTTTTAAAGAAAAATTAAAACACTGAAGTGAGGTTATAACAGCTTCTTCTTTGATTTTTTTTTCTTTATTTTAAATTATGCTTATTCACCCATACATTCTCTCTCTGAGTATTCATTTAGAAGGAAGATTTTGCAATAGTCACATTTAATTTATCAGGGTGCAATAATTTGTGTTTCCCAATCATCTTGCAGACTTTGGTTCATTATACTATTGTTTCACATGAGTAAGTTAGCAAAGTTTGGATTGATTGACTCTAATTAACTAAAACTGGTTCCAGGCTGTGCATCTATTGTCATGGTAGCTAGCCACAAAGCCCCAAACTGTTCAGTAATGGCAATATAACGTACTATCGATATGAAAACTCCGGCAAATGTTTAATGTCGGGCTTGTCAGCAAATGAAAATAGCAATAGCGGAGGAGGGAGAAAAGGGACATTAGGACATGCATGTCTCAGAAGGCTTGGAGAAAATGCAGCCTTACAGAGCTGCTGGTGCTCTGATCTTTTCACTTATTGTCATATTGGCCTCCAGCATGGAAAGAAAATGCAAACCGAACTTTCACACAATTCTCAGAATTGTAAAAGAAAATTTGGTGCTTTTTTTCATTAAAAAAAAACCCAAAATCATCCCAAAACTCTAGACTGAAATATGACCTCTCAAATAATGTATGTGGCCTTCTCCCTTTGATTTTTTTATACGCAAATGTATTTTCCTTTTTTTTTTTTTTTTCTTGTTAGTCCACTTGCATAAAGTCTGAATCTATTCTCTGTTTATTACCACCAAGGAAAATCTAGCCAATATTAAATGCATCCTCTTACACATCACATGGTTGTGCTGAAAGCTAAGGGTAATAAGTAAATATTTCTTTTTTTGCTTGGTCTTAAGAATCCATCTGAAATTTAGCAAGATTAATGAGCTCAAAGGATGAGCTGCCACTGATGGCAGAGGTGTACAGCACCTTGGCATGTCCAGGATGTGCAAGTCTGAAAGTGTAAAACCTTATTCCATCTTTATAACATAGGCTATCTGTTCTCCAGAGATGCTTCACCTGAAATACCAACGTCTGTGTATTTCTACATGGAAAATGACACTTAGAAGAACAGCCTTGAAGAGCCAATGTCAAACGGAGAAGCTTGGGAATTCCAGGACTGCTTTCCTTTGATTGACCTAGCTGAGTGACTGCATAGCAGCAGCATCCAATGTCTTGCTTGGAAGCTATTTCTAAGAGGATACCTGTGGCAGTCAGTGTTTACTACTCCCAAGTAGCAATTCCTAAGTGTGATATTAAGTCCTTACTGTGCTACATGGGCCTGTCTTTACTATTTCCAAAGCATGTGATTCAAACCGTGATTCAAGAACAGATCAACCATTAGTTTCTCATTTTTCTATGTCCTGTAACTGCAGAACGTGTCAGAACACTCTCCCTTTTACAGACTTTGTCCCAGCCTTGCACTGTCTGCAGCATCTTCACCCTGTACCCAAGTGGAGATGGCTTCCCCCGAGGTACCTGGGGGCTCTGCAGGGGGGTCATCACCTGCTGGGTACCAGAGCCCCATCCCCAGCTGCTCTGAGATTGAGCCCCACCCTGAGCAGCCTAACTGCCTCCCCTCTTCAGTGCTTTCCCAGGCAAAAAATCCTCTGCTTTTCCATTTGCCAAAATAAGGACTTGTTTTTACGGAATGACTAATTTTAGCCTTTAACACAGATAGCCACCAGAGTGAGAGACACCTCCAATTTTTCCAAAGTGGCACAACTCATCACAGGTTATTTCCAAGAAGCACTTTACAGTTTCATGTCTTCCCCAGCCTGGACTGAGGGATAGAGACCAAGGCTCACAGGTAGGAGTCGTGAGAGGCCTTTTGGTCCCATTGGGTGTAGGCACACAGCTTCAATCAGCTTTGGTGCAATTTACAACCCTGGGAGTGATGGAATTGGGTCCCGGAGCCTGGTGCTGCCCGGCTCTGACTCACTGAGCGCCTCCAGGCGAGACATTTAACACCAGGCTGTGATACCTCTCATTGCACTGCACATTACTCCAAAAAGGTTCTCAAGGAAGTCAATGGAGCTACTTGTGGAGCGCTTGTACTTAGTAAGTGTGTCACAATCTGGCCTTCGTTTAAGTTTCCCCTTTTATAGGAAATTACAGACTCATTTCCAAGGTTGTGGGGCTTAATTAGTTTATGTTTGCAAAACACATCTTATTGCTGGTGAAAAGAAATAACCATTATGATGATGATGATGTGTTCAGTGCATGGCAAGGTCTTGGGTCTGTCTAGGTTTTGCTTCATTTATTCTGTATAAAATAAAAAAGTAACAGAAAAAAAAAAGTCCTTCCTTTGCAATTATTTGAAAACCTATTTTAGCAATGGTGCATTCATTCTTCTGTCAAAACTGTTAGAGAACACCCTCCATCGCCCCCAAACTTCTTATGCAAAGCTCCCCAGAGCCTGAGCCTATGGCACAAAGCCAGTTGCCACTGCAGGGTGATGGAGACTGACCAGCCACAGGAAAGCTGTGATGTGAGTGGGGTTCAGATGGACTTGTTGTCTGACACTTTCCCAAATATAAATGCCTTTCCCTTTCTTGTACTCAGAATAGATGCTTTTTTTTTAACCCTTTTCTTTTTTTTTTAAGATGTATCATGTCTTTAAAACTTGGCATTAGCAAACAGGGGTTTTTTCATCAGCTGTAATAATTTTTTTTTAAATTCTGTTTTTTGTTGGGGTTTTTTTGTTTTTTTAATCCAAGTATGGTTCTCATGGTGTAGTAAATGACATTAGGCTTTTGTAAATTCTTGCAGAATATAACAGATCATTGATTTTATAACACAGTCACTGCTTTTGCATTCTGATGAGATTATTAGTAGCAGCCTAGAATACAACATCCCTGCATACTGTTAGTTAAAAAAAATAAAAGTTTACTAAATGGTCTCTTGTCAACTGTATCTGAAAATCATTATAGTTTCTCTGGTTTCCTTTACATGGAGGGTCTCTTCTGTGGGCTGTTAGGTTATATCAGTATGAAGTTACAGAATTATTGCAGGGATGCTGTTTATTTCTCTTTAGCTGTTTGTTTTTCTTCAGGAAACCAGATTTTTAAAGTATTTATAAATTGGTTGTAAAAATTGTTCACATGCTCAAGACATGCAATATTGTATCTGAGCTCAGTAAACACATTTTTCCTTTCATACTTTAACTGAAATTACATTAGACATTTCTATCTCATGTCAAAGCAAACCCAAATCAAGCCATTTTCTGATCTTTTAATACATCCTGTGTTGAAGCCTTCATTTGCCAATGAAGACATGAGCCACCTGATCTTTTCAGGCCAAATTTCCTCTCTTCCACCCTGCCTTGCAGCTCCCTGTTGTACATTCAGTGTGTACCTGCTTCCAGCTGTGCGCTGGTGACCCACACCTGACACCAACACATGACCATGCTTCAGACCCTGCTCACTGGGCAGAGGGGAAGGGAGGATTTAAGCTTGGGTATATTTTTAACAGGCTAAAATGCTGGAATTAAAATCCAGCTACTGGCATGCAGCATTTTCTCTGCTTCCATACTGTTATTAACATACATCTGTATTAACATCATGACAGTCCACCCTACAAATTGATACAATACTAAATAAAGAGTCTGCACTGTGCACTGTAATGACTCTACAGGAGCCATTACATCTGATGTAGTCAATATTACACATTTTTTAAAAATGTATGAATGCATATTTAACTGAGAGATCTGATCTGCTCCAGCAGTTCTGGTCTATCAGAAACATAATATGCATTTTAAAAAACTGCTTGCATACATTTTACGTTTTTACCTGAGAAGCTGAATGCAGGGACATATTTTATTTTCTATGTCTGTCCATGACATGTTTGTTCCAAAACAAAATGAAAATAAGCGGGAAAGCTGATGAAAACTGGGCTCTGTTGCCTCACAGTGCCACCTCCAGTGTCCCCATTCCCTTTGCATCTGTCTCCAGCAGCTTTTGCTCCATGTCCCCGTGGGTACATTTGCTGTTTGAACAGGTGTGGGGGGTGAGCATCTCGGCAGAGCATAACTGAGCCTCTGCTGTTTTACACCACTGCAGCTGGCAGCTGTGCCACCAGCCCAGGGTGAGCTGCATGTGCTGCATGCACCCACATACACGTGCACTGACAGCAGAGCATGTGGGGATGCCACCAGCATCTCAAGGCCACCTGAGCTGCACGGGGAGAGGGTCAGAGGGAGGAGACCTCAGCTGTAAAGCCCTGGTGGATGCACATCTCTCTCTCTTGAATGAGATCGTACCCCATGGTTTTGCAGACAGAGCAGATGCTGCCGTGGCCCTGCCTTCACAGGCTAGGAGCAAATCAACCTGGGGAGCTGATTTTAGGATGCCATAAGCATCAGCCCAGGCTAGGGTCTGGGCTTGAGCACAGGGCCACTGGAGGTTCCCCCTCAGCTTTGCGGACACTGTTTGTAGGAGGCATTGAACAGCCCCAGCTCTTTTGAACATGCTGCAGTTCCCTCCTGCAGCTGCTGGCCTGCCTGAATTGTTTTGTGTGTTGTGAACAGAGGACGCACAAGTCCTCAGCCATCCTCACCATGAGACACAGAGTGGGAAGAAGGCATACAGAGAAAAGACACCAACATATTTCTATTTTTGAAAAGTGACCTTTGCTTTTATCTCTATCATGCAAATACTTCCATATTAATAATACAATGAAAAGCAGCCTCATTCCCTTTCCTACCATTATCTGCATGCATAGATGTCCCCATACTGTCACCAGGATAATGCAGAACAAGATTTAAGTCTGAAAATTCCTGAGGACTTGCATTAGGAAGTGTTTCACCTCTCACCCTTGCAGCCCTCTTTGACTTCCTCCTTTACACCTTTACAGAGCTCTGACATTCACACACACGTGCCTGAAAGAGCTAAGCAGTGGAATCCATTAAACATTATACCTAATTAATTACCCCTATTCATCCATGGAGATGGATGTAGTTTTGAGGCTAAATATAGCTTGTCCACATAGTGAGGATTTGGACTGCAATGTCACCAACGTTGCCAGCTCTGTGGCAGATCGTGCTCCTAGATTTCCCCTGAAAGCATTCACTCCTGGATTTGGGTGATGATGTGAGCAGTTTGTGCTTCTAAACAAAAGCTGGTTTCTGTCACACGCATTTGTGGTTTGGAAACATGCAGCTGAAAGGCTCTGGCATTACAGTATTTAGAGTCAGATCTGCTTAGCTTTATCTGTAGTTGTGGTTCTTTTATCAGGTGTCATGTGGAGGGGTCCAAGTGCATACTTTAATGGATATGTGGAAGCCAAGTGCAAAATGTGGACAAAGCAGTTTGGCAAAGGCACTTCTTCAAACACATACAAAGGCGTATTTCAGAACAGCCTGGAGAGCAATGGCAGCTCTAAGTATTTCAGACTGTGGGTAAATGTGGATCCCAGAGAAGCAATCAGTGACAGTAAGGGGTTTGGGGCAGTTTTAAGTGGAAAGACAATTTCTTGTACCCTGCACTTTCTTGGGTGAGAGGATCTGGGTGTAGAATACTGTTAATAGTGTCCTATGTTAATGATAAAATTAAAAAGTGTTGAGTGTTTGCTCAGTGCTGTTTAAGCCCAAAATATGACTGCCCTGGACTGAGAGAGCTTCTACACAGAGATGGACACTAGTTTTAACAAGTGAAAACTCAGGACACCACAGAAGAAACATGTTTTACCATCAGTTCCTGACCTTTCCGTTATTTTCCTTTCTCTTATCAGAAGGGAAAATCAGTGTGCAAATATTATTAAAGAAGAAATGTATGAAACAATGGGGAATCATTTCTGTCAAATGGATATAAGATGCTAATTGGTGATATGCTGAATCCCAGAGATGCTTGACATTCAAAAAGTGAGTGAAGTACGGCAGAGCATTTGTATAGGCCATCTGGAGATGTACACCATACTCTACACTTGATGAGAAGGTGGCATCAAACTGAAATTGCTGATTCCAGGACCTAAATATGCATCAATCCAGGCTTCAAATTTCATTGATTGCTGGAAAGATCATGGATAAACAACAATCTGGCACATTTCCGACTAGAGCGAGAAAAATGCTTTCTGCTTCCTTCCTTATAAAATTATTAAAGCTTTCAAGTAAAAGATGCAAGAACAAGAAATAATAGTGCTACACACAGTAGAAATATATGCCTCAAGAAAATGTTAAGCAAAATAGTAAAAATATGTACGTTTAATAATAAACTTTTAGCCATTGTTTTAAGCTATTACAAGTAAACATTATTTAAAACAGAGTGTACATACAACCTTACAATAATTCACTTATGCAGAGACATAAAAGCTTTTAACATTATCCTGTTATTTAGGAAGCTTTTAAACAACCTTGTAACCAAAGCAATTTTGTCTGCTGTATGCTAACATAAACTTTCAATGTCTCCTATATCTCTCCCCATACTAAAACTAATACTAAACTAAAAGTTGTAGAATGCCTACCAACAATCCCATTCCATAATTTATTATATATAAATAGTTTATCCAACAACCTTCCATAAACTTTAGTTGAAAAATATTTGAAGATCACATTTCCATTTACACATATTTCTATCTCCTGGGGCAATTTGACCATGAAATCTCTCTGCAGACAGGGATATCCAAAATTCCATGTCAGCAAACAGTGGCACAGTTATAGAAGAAACATCATGCATAGAACAGTCAGAAACATCATATGAACTTGCATGGTGATGTCCCCAGTTCTTCCATGACTGCAGCATTTCTCTGGTAAGAAACAAAACCAATGCAAAAGAAGATAGCAGCAGTAGCTGTTGAATGCCCCCTTCTCTGCTTTTTGTCCCTAACACAGGGCACTAAAGAATTTTTGTTCTTGCTACAGGTAGCTGTTACAAGGCACTTACACAGCTTATTAAACCTTAAGATGGTCCAGATGGTAGTGTCAGAGACATTACTTTGCAGAAGCATACATTGCTACTTATTTCATACGTTTCCATCAGATCTTAGCAGTGCTGGCAGCCCTACATGTGTCCTGAAGCCACAGTGTTAGATGCTGCCCCAACACAGAGCTACGAGTGAATCACGGCCTAGAGAGCCCTCAAGACAAGAAGAGAGAGGCAGTGCAGGCTGCAGGGCACACAGAGAGGGACTTTCAGATAAAGGCAAGGAAGAGCACTCAGCACAGAGGCTGTAGAACTGGGGACAATTTTTATAGGTACCTGAGAGGAAAAAAAATGCCAGAACGACTTAAAAAAAAAAAGAAGTGAATTTGCTGATGTTGGCCTAGCGCTCTTCCCACTCTTGAAGAGTAGCAACAGAGAAAGTGAGGTAGGGCTTGCTTGGAATGTGGCAGCTGAGTCTGTGGGAGCTCCACGGATGGGCCATGGAGCAGCTAACATCTCACAGGAACAAGGACATATAGGACATCATGGTGTTTTTTGGAAGGCAAAAATTTCAAGAAAATTACATGAACACAGATTTAGATATGGCATTGGCACATATAAAAAGAGTTATATCAAAGCTGGCCAGGCCACAGTGGCCAGCATCTTGATGATGGTGTAGATAAAAAACAGAGCAAGCAGAGAGACATGCAAAGGAAAAAAATAAGATCTCTGGTTTTGTCATCTGAGCCTTGAACTGGTGGCTAGTTATCCTTAGGGGGACATCAGAAAAGCAGAGAGTATGAAGGATCTGGCATAGAGATGTATGAAGGACTGAAAAATGTATTTTTTTGGCCAGGAAAGATGAACAGAAGATCATCTGAGTGGGACAAGGAACTTTTAGATGATATCTGAAAGAAGAAAAAAGAGGGCAAAGGCAAAGGAGGCTGCAATGAAAGCAGAGGAGCTGCAGGAGATGTCAGGATTGTGCTGACAATCACAGCAGTTAAAAGTGCTGCCTGAAAATGGGCCCCACATCTCTTTACTTACTTATTATTTTGGTTACTCCTTAGCCAGAATAGTCTTCTCACCTCTAAAAGAGTCATGCTGGCTGGGAAACAGTGTGGGCTTTCACCCTTTGTGCACTCTTGCTGCCCTCACTGTGGCACCTGGGTCATGCCAACTCAGAAGAGTGAAGTGTGGGGCTAGAAAATAAAGGAGTGGGGAAAGAGCAGATGTTAATCACCCTAATCAAGTTACTTCTTGCAGTTATAAATAATAACTATAAATAATATAGTAAAAAGTATATATATGAAACTATAAGAAATAGAGCACAGCTGTCAGTAAAACTAGATTGCACAAGAGTAAACAATATAAACACAGAGCAGACTGAATGTGCTATTTTTAGGTGTATCTGAAGTTGCTCCAGTGTTTTCCTGCTTAGCCAACCACCCTTTTACTGTTCCCTGTCATTGTCTTGCAAGCTTCTACAACAAGGTCCATATCTTACATGCATTCAGCCTTATAGAATGGCTCTGCATGGAATGAAGATAGAGAAAAAATAATTTGCACCATCTGCACTGATTCCCAGGAACAAAAATCCAACAATCCAGCAAAGTCTTAAATAAATCTAATAAAAACATGGCATGAGACCTTTGTAACTCCACGCAGATCTCTGGAAGCAATATGCAGAAAGGACAGTGTGTTTCTTTTCTAGCACAGTTGAACACCCAGGACAAAGTGCTCAGATCTTTTCAATTGTGTTGGATTTAGGCATGCTGGGGATCTTTGCCTCACAGGCTAGATGTACTTTTTGTAGTATATATTGGATAAATATATATATGGGTATATAGATGGCTACTACACTACTGGGACTAGATGATTACTACATCAGCAGCAGAAGACTGCACAGTCCCCCTAAGGCCCTGGTGCTATCCATGTGTTGATGTCCAACTCCCTCTCAATCTGCTGGACCAAGGTCCTTTTCCACATGCAGACCAGGTCTGTAGGAGCACAGCTGCAGAGATCACCTTGCCTGTTCCTCTGCCACAAGACACAGGAGTAAAGCCAGAAAAAATAACCTGGAAAATTTTCCTGACCTCTTCTTTAAAATTTCTCCATGGTGGCAACTCCATAATATACTTTAAAAATTTGTGAGGATATTTCACTGCTCTTATTTCCAGAAATATTTTCCCTAATGTCTAAGTATCATTTTTGTTAATACCTGTTGAATTCAGCACTTCCTGTCCCACCAATTAGGCTATAGCCTTAGCATTAGGCTTTGATCTTTTATTGTTAACACAGATTTCAAAGGATTTATAGAGTTGTCAGACACGGTATTCATGAACAGCTTTCAATTGGGTAATTAATCACTGCCTCTGTTTTCTGTTATTGTGATTCCAATTGTGCATGTGTATACATGATTGATTTTTAGACACACAAACGGTGTCATTAAAGACAATGACACTTGTGGATTTACAGCTGAGCACATACTTATAGTTTTGAAGAATCAGGTTATGGTAGTTACCATGTTGTTCCATAAAAATCCTCTAATTTCAGTCCTGGAATTCAGTTATCTCAGGTCATAGGTAGTCCTTATAACTAGAAGTGCTGAAAAGCCATTATTGACATTTACTGCCTTTAAAAATCAGTAACTGGGTTATGGCTACACCAAAATAATTATAGTGGTGACATTGTCTTGACAGACCATATTAGGTTATATCCAGGATAGCATGTGCAAAAAACACTAAGTATTTTTACCCCTAGAATATTTTTTATAAATATTATCTCCTAGAGATTTTAAATAGTGTTTCGTAATAATTGCAAATTATAGTAATTTTTAAAAAATAAATATATTAATAAAGACTGGTCTGACCAAGACGCACATAATATTGGGTTGTTATCACACTGAAATTAGCACTTCAAAGTGTTTGACTTTGAAATATGCATTATTCTGCCCATTCTATGGGTTTTAATTAAGAAATATTCAGACTGTTTAGGGGTGTTGCTGAGAGAAGTTATTATAAGACTATTGCTATTTGAATGAAGATTACTGTACCATAATGGAATTGCACTAATTGAATTGTCCATTTATTGTTTTTTGTTAAAATCTGATCAGAAATTTTGAATTTTCTGAGAATCCTACATTCTTAATGCTGGTGAAATTTGTTCAATTCATAATTATGTGACAGACTATGAGGGGCAGATTCCTTGCTCCTAGCATAATACATAATATGTATTTTCTCCACAGGAGAAAATAGAAACCTGGAGAACATCAGGGATGCACCTGAAATCAGCCCTGATTATCCTTGTAGTGGGCTCAGTGACTCCTCAGAAAATGCAGACCCTCGGATTGGAAAATTGCAAGAGAGGTCTAAGAGGAGTTGATCTAAAGGCTGGCTTATGCAGAGCTTGGGATATAACTCAGAGGTTCTATGCACTGAACGTGTCTGCCAGCACGGACAAGAAGCTGCAAGAACTTGTTGTGTTTCTGCTGCTTTTCACTTCTCTGGTTTCAAATGCAGGAGAAACTCTTGCCCACAAGGAGGGACAATGCCACAGCATGCAGCAAAGCCCCAGATCTGTCCTAACCTCCTCATCTTTGTAAGCTGAGAGTGGTGTGGTCAATGCTGTTTTCTCCACTTTAAGGATGGGCAGCGGCTCTTGTGATGAGGAGCTGCTCTGCTCTGCTCAGCCTCAGCTCAGCCAAGGGCACCAGGCAGAAGACAATGTGCATTTCCCTGAGTTTCAGGACATTTTTCTGTCAGAGAACTGAGATGTGTGTGTGTGTGCACCTGTGCTAAGCTTGAGGAAGCTCGTGAACAGACTATGCTCTTTGTCTCTCAGAGCCCCAGGGCACAGCAGCACCATGGCACAAAAGCACCTCACTCATCTCCTGCAGCTCCAGGATGTTCCTGCCAGGCAAAAATGCCACACCCCTTAGCTATGAACGGGGTTAAATACATCACCGAGGCTAAGGAATTATAAAGACTGACTACTGCCCTCCTCCTTGTGCAGCACTGGATGGTGGCTTGCAGGACACGCTGAATCTGCTGCAGCGTAGCTTGGGCTGAGCTCTTCACTTTCCTGACAATTAGACTGGAAACCATACTATACTGATCATCTGCTCCCCTGATTACCTCACTGCAGGGAAGAGCTGAGGTGTGAGGGAGAAAATGCCATTTTTCTGCCGCCCTTCGCTGCCCCAGAGGTACTGTGACTTTTCACCACTGTCAGACAGGAGGGAATACTGCCCTGCCAAGTAGATCTACCCCTTTAAAATATCAAGCAATGCCCATGTTTGTTTCTGTACCACCTTAGGAGTAAATGCTCTTGTTCTAGCCATGAATCACTTTGCTCTTGGAGGTTGCAGCATCTCAGGTTTCCCCCTGGGCTCAGTAGAAGCACAGGCAAAAATCCTCCGTGCCCTTACAAGGCTAAAAGAGTGAAATAACAGGGCATGTTGCACAGAGTTTGGTAGAGCCTGCGTCCTTCCAAGGGCTGTCTGCCAGTGGAGAGATGTCTGCTGGCATCCCCCAGCCCACCAGCTTGTCTGCAGGACTCTTCCTTCCACCACAATCATAGCACAAAATTGCACAGGATGCACAACTGCCATGGGGGCCACCAAGTACAACAGAAGCCCCACCACTATCCCCCCTCCAGGAAAGCACTGCTCCAAGCAGCACTGAAAGTACCTGCCTGTCCTGTCTGTTCTGCAGCAATACTAATCCCACAGGAATATCCCTTGCACTGCTTGCCAGAGAGATGTTCTATCCCACTCTGACGTTTACTATCTTGCTTTTATCCATGGCTTTCCACTATGAGATGGCCATTATTGCTGCTTCCATCTCCCTCAGCAATATGCCATCTTAGCTTTCCATAGTCTGATGCTGAGCTAACATCTCCCTGTGAAAGAGGGGTTTGGGGGGAAAAAAAAAGCAGGCATGAAATCGAGAAGGATAACGCAAAATTATATGAATGTGGAGGTGTGAGTGCAAAGGGTGGGTAATATGGAAGTTAGACCTCTCAGTTCTAACCAAGCAATAAATAATGAATTAATTTGCAAAGTAGCAATACAAGATACTCTGTGTGACATGACCTCTTCCCATGGATTATTTTGGTACATGTAGTTGGGGCCAGAAAGAAAATCACTTAGAGATCTCTCTTAAAATGTCTTCTTTTGCCGTTGCTTTATCTGCTTTTATTCTGATGTCATTTATACTTGTCTTTTTCTGGGCAATAGTGACACATCATCCATACAAGGTGCAAAAGCAAAACAGTGCCCCAACTTTAGATACCAATGCTCACTAATAAACATCTGAGAACTTTGAGTTGCACAGTGCTATGTGCTTCATTTGGATATGTTGCATCCAACCTTACTTTGGTTAAAGAGGTGTTTATTAAAAGGACAAAATGTTAGCAATTCAGAAAATATCACATTAATTCAAAATCATGTCATTACTAAATGTGCATTAATGAAAGATTCATAAATTGCACTCATAGTTGTTATTTTAAAGATTGCTTAGCTCTTATGAGTGATTATGCAGTGGTTAGTTTGTCTTATTTTGCAGAGGCTGCCCTGCTCATCAGCAGCCATCCCATTGCAGCATCTGGGGTACAGCAGCCCCTCCACTTTGGCTGCCATTTACACCTTGGCACTGCAATGCTGCTGTGTTGCCTGCAGCATTCCCCAGGCTGACTGCAGGACCCTTCCAAGCACACCAACCATGCTCCTGGTGCTCCCAGCTGTGCTGTCTGGAGCCACTGCTGTGAGCAGTGGAAATGGCTGCTGGTGAGGAGAAGATCCCAATGGTGCCAACAATGGCATCATAATCAGCATGAGGCACTTATGTATGGGTTTCTTAATGCTGCTCTTCTGGAAAAATCTGACATAGTGACGCCTCTTTCCACAGGGCATTTACATCACCCTATGGTATCCTAGAAGAAGTGAGAGATATAAATGCTACTTGGTTCAATAGGTTAGCTCTTCAGTTCTCCAAAATTTAAATAATTCTCTAGTAAATCCTATCTGTTATTCAGAGCAATTTCTTTAAATCCCGTTGGTTTCACCCCTATTATCTTCTCCAAGTTCCATTGCTCATGGTGAGTCAGCATGGTCTGAAAGTCTGAGTGTGAAGAGCCAGAAATGAGACATTTTTCCAGGAGGAAAAGTACATAAGCAGGATGTCCTTTCCAGATGCTGAGTTAGGGAATTTCATCTCGCTTAGCTAAATTTCCCTTGCAGTTTCTGATAGGTGCAAAATTTTTCTTTATGTTCCCTCATAAACTCCTCTACTGTTCTGCACTGCTAAATACTTACCTCCAGCTCCCAGGTTGCTTTTCAGGGGTAAGCAGAGTCCTATTGGTTTGCATTTCTTTGTGTTTGCAAATGCTTGGAGGTCTCTCTCCATAAAAGATACTGGATAAAGTGTAAACTATATTTTAGTATTATGAGCACTATCACTTGCAGGGAAAGCTCTAAATTTATTTCACACTCGTTTTAGCCTATCAAATTAATGTAATGATGAACATTAAGGCCTTTCAGAAATCAGCTGAAGGATGTAATTTTTTTTTCTCAAATTTTTAGAGAATGGAATAAATCCATATGCAGAGATAGCCCAAAAAGCCCCATCTTAGTCTCCCTAAGATCTAAGATTTTTGTTGCTCTTGTTCTTTTTCTTGCAAAGTAGGAAAAGACAGGTAGCTGTGATAGATTTACACTGTGGCCAGGTTGATGGCAGGAAAAAGTCACCACCTCTGGTATTCCTCAGTACAATTTTCAAAGGTGGAGACGTGGTGTTGGGCTTGTGGGAAGAGGGTGGTGTTTGTAAACTGGATGTATTCAAGCCTATATGACTTGGATTAAAAAAAGACCTCATCATTCATTCATGAAGAAGATGGAGCTGGTCTCTTATATTAGTGCATGATGATAGTGCAAGAAACAACAGACAAAAGTTGAAAATATTACATTGTCACACTAATAAAAGGAAGAGAATTTCCCCAGGAACACACTGAGGCAGTGCCACAGGCTGCCCAGGGCATTGTGCAGTATCCATTATTGGAACTTTGCAAGGTATGACAGGAGAAATCCCCAAGCAACTGATCTGAGCTCATCTCAGACTTCTTGAAGATGGTTGGGTAAGAACCATGCTGAAGTCCCTTCTAACCTGAACTATCTTGTGAGTCTGTAGAAATCTTCCTGGCAGAAACAGTAACGACTGCATCAATAGTTATGGCTAAACAGACTGCCACATCATGTTTACAAAAAAAATGTTTTCTGGGGTTAGGAAGATTTCTGAATAAATTTCTTTCTAAAATTCCTTTTTGCAACTAGTCCAAACTTGCCAAGAAAAAAAAGTTTTCCCATAGGCTGAAAAAGAAACAGTTAAGAAATTGGTTTGCATTGAAAGAGGGGGACAGCTAGAAGAAAATCAAACATCGGGTGCCCAGCAGGTACTAATTGGGTGGTTAGTTGTGAAGAAACTGTTTCCCTCAGGTACTGAGATAAGGCAGCACACAAATTACTTGAAATATGGATGTGACCCAATACCTCCCTTTTAATTCAATCTTTTTCCAGCCCATAGCTGGAATTTACACAACGTTTTATTGACTATGGTATCAGAAGCTATCAATTTGCTGCAGCCTCATAAAAATAAAATAGTGATACAGAAGAGAAACTGCTGTGTCAGACACACTTCAGCTATTCCCAGCTTTCCTCACCCCTTCATCTACCCTCTCATCATAAACATCACTATTCTGTTTGCCTCTTGCTTCTCCTAACCATTAAAACAGGGAACCAAAACCACAGCCGATAGGCTGTTAACATAAGATCCAGAAATGTGTCAAATATTTGGTGTCTGAAATATTTCTTGGCTCCAACTAGTAGAAAGAAGCAAACAAGAAAGCAAATAGCATAAAATCAGGTGTGTCTGTGGGCAAGAGAGAGATAAAAGCAGGGCTATATATTTAAAATGGAGCAAGAGTGTTTTCTCACACCATGACTGCTATGGCAATTACCCATTTTAACGCATATTAGTGCAAACAGCTGTGCGAAATTCATATAAGTGGTGGAACATGAGTAATACTCTTTAATTAAAAAATTACAAGGCTTTATTTTTTTTTTCCAATGACTTTAAAGCATTTTGCTTATGGTGCTTGATCTCTTTGACATTAGTATTTCCCAGGGACCAGTAACAGGACACAAAGTAATAATTTACCTCTTGGTTTAATTCCACATGTATTAAAAATACCTTTGTTTGGTGCATTCAACAGTAATTTTTTTAATAATACCTTTGGTTTGGCCCTGAAAATCATATACTTTCAGCAATACTGATGCTGTTTACTGCACGTCATGCACGGTCACACATCAAAGACATAGCATTTAATAAAACAAGTAATATTGTTTGAGTTTGGGGTAGTTATAGTTCTTCTGCTGTGGCTGTGCAAAGTGGCTCTGATAAAATATAGTTAGTAGCGAGAGCTGCAGGTATTTGGACAAAAATTATAGTCCTCTGTGGCTTGAAGCCATGAGGAACCACAACATATTGTTTTCCATAAAGAGACAAAATGTTTAGGACAAAACACAACATGAGATCCTAAAAGTTCAATCTTCCCCAGGAAGTTTCAAGTCATTCACTATGGCATTTGCTGACAAGAATTGTTCCCATAAGTATATGCCCAAAGAGATAAACTTTATGCTGTATGCGAGCTTTATTATGTGATAAAAGTTTGTGTTTGAGGTACCTTACTGATTATCTATTAGGTGGAAGAAAAAGAATAAAACAACCAATTAAACAGTAGCTCTTGTGTCTGTATCTTAGCTAACCTGCTAATTGAAAAACAGCCCAAATTTTTCCCTCCCCCACCCATTTCCATGTAGCATTTCAAGAACTCTGTCCAAGAATATCACTATATGAAAAAAACCCCATCATCTCAAAATTATTAAAATCTCTGTGGGAATTCATGATTAATTTTAAGGCCTGGCAGATTAAAATACATTATTATGTACACTCTAGTGCATCCTTTCAGATATTTTCAGAATCTGATTTTGCTCTCTTGATACACACCAATGATTCTACATGTATCTAGTAGATTGCAAGGAATAGATTAGCATTAAAGAGGCAGTATTGTGTTGTTAGGTTGTTATGTGTAACTTGTGCTCATACATTAAGAAAAATGTAGCTGGCATTCCCTTGGACATGACCAGACCCCTTAAAAAAGGAGAGAGTTATTAGTAGTTGGTTGTAATGCATTTGTAGAGCACTTCTGAAATTTTGACCTTTAGTACATTAACTGGCTGGCTTTCCCAGATCCCAGACAGAGTAAGATCTACAGTACCATGTTTAGGGAATGGAAATAAAGGGTTTACCAGTAGCAATTGTTACACTTTTGATTCCTGAACATTCTGCCTTTAGTTCTGGACCTGCCTTTCCAATGATTCTATTGTTCTAAACAGCATTCATCAAGAACACAGAAAAGGGTGGGTTTTATCTGGAATAGACTGACAGTTTGCTCATTAGTGCAAAGTCATTCATTCACAGTTTAGCTTCATGAATGTTAAGTTTCCTGCTTTGGCCCCAGTAGCTGTTGTATTTATGACTAAAAATCTGAAGACCTGTGTATCATCCATGTCCCATCATTCAGAAATATCTTTATCCTCCATCCATTCCACCAGGTAAGTGGAAGTTTTTTTCACTTAATTTTATTATAATTATATTTGATACTGTTCCACATTCCACCAACAGCTTGGCTTCAACCTGTGTGAGTTGTAGGCACATAGACAGGACAAAGGACTCTGACAGCCTTGTGGCTGGCATTGCAGTCTCCTGTTTATAGGCTCAGACATCACAAAGTGTTCAGGATCAGACCCAGCTGACCTGTAATCACAATTCCCATCTCTTTCCCTGGCTCTGTTATGAAAATATTCTCTCCCTTTCAAGTATTTTCCCCCTAAGTACCACATATATGGCTTCACTGAAATTACTGGTGTTTTGCACCCATTGTCCCATCAATCAGACCCTCCTGCAGCAGAGATCTCTGCAGGTCATTATTTAACATGGCCACAAATGTCATGCCATCTGCAAACTCTTTCGTAATGATGTTATCTTTTCTTCCATGTCACTGATAATGTTAAATTATAGACAGCCAAGAACCAATATCTGCAGAACCCTACTAGCAACCACAAACACAGGCAGAGGTGATTGTTCCTTGTAGCTACATCTTGAGATATATCTTTTAACTAGCTTTAATGCATTTAACATGAGCCACACTAGTTTTCTGATGCTGTACTGTGTCAATCAAAATACTTTGAATAACCAAGTAGAATACTTTACAAAACTTCATGTATACTACCTCAATATAACTATCAGTTAAATTAGCAATCCCATAAATATCTTGGGAAGTTAGTTTTACAAGAACAGTTTTCTATAAAACCATGTTGATTGTCACTAGTTATACTAGTTATCTATCAATCAAATTCTCTGTCAAAAGTCCCATTTCAGAACTCAGGACTAACATCAGACTGAGAGGCCTGGAACTAATGGAACTATACTGTTTTCTCTTCTTTAAACACTGGTAAAATGCTGTCTTTCTGTTTCTCCTCTGCAACATCTGTCTTCTTTCAAAAATTACTGAAAATCAATCTAAAGGAACAAATTTAAATAAAACATCTAAATAATCTATGTAAAACACCTGATGATTGTAAATATTTAGCTTTCACAATGGCTATCATCAGCATTACACATTGCTGAGAATGCTGAAAAACTGTTCAGGAAGTTTCCTATCATTTGGATATAGATCTGTATCTTTTTCCTAAATGAAAAAGAGACAACTTTTGAATGTTCCCACCATTTTGTATTATAAATATTTATACTAATAGCTTCATCTTCCTCATTATAAACTCCCTTCAAGTCAAATTCTTTTTATTCTTGTAAGTCTAAAAAGATTATTCTTTTATTTTTCTTAGAATTTTTTTTTATCCGTAAATTTCCTCTTGTTCACTAGCTTGGATTCTAGGTGTTTTCTTTCATTTTCTGCTTAATGTATGTTCATTAATATTGTCATCTCACTTTATGACTTTTTTCTTTTTCTTTCAGTGTTTATAGTGCTTATATTTCCATGCTTTCTTAACTCATATAGTCTTTTTTTCTGGACTTATGTGAATTTGGTGAGATAATGATTTCTCAAACAGTTTGCAGCTACCATTCATATTTTTCTGCTTAAATTACAGAGCTCAGATATTTTAGGCTGTGAAAAATACACCTTTTCTAAAGCAACTAAATAGATGTATTGGGGGGTTGGGCTATATTCTGTTTTCATACAAAAAAAGACAACCAATTTACAATCCTGAAGAGTTGTCAGATTTTATTTGAGATATAAATTTCTCTTCTTCTATTAGATTAATTCCTGTATAACTTTCACCATGTTGGACACAACCAACATGGGGTTTTTGTTGTTCTGGGAGTTATGAAGCTGTCACCCATGCTTTTAAAAAATTCCAAGGACATTTTAGGTCTAGCAGCCAGTGACTTCCTGCACGTTTCAATCACATTGAAGTCTGTTCATGTAATATAGCTTTTTCCCTCCTATATCTTATATAAAGATGTTTAAAGGAATGGACATCCTGTTCTTTTATGTGATTTGGTAGCCCGGAGAAGTTGTCAATTGTCATTTCATCTTATTCGTTATCTGCTATACTTTTGATCATAAGCATTTGAGATAATTTCCTTCAGAGCTGCCAATGTCTCAGAAGTAAGTAGTGGTGTAGTGGATGCAGAGTTCCTTTCCTCCTGTTCCTTTGTTCATCTAGATCTTCCTAAAATAACAAACAAGCCACAAAAAAACCCCAACCAACTCAAAGCCCCACGAAAAACACAAAAAACCTGAACAACAAAACTAAAACAATAAACAAACAACCCAAACAAAAAACCAACATGCCAAAAAACACCAAAAAAAAAAAAAACAACCCACCAACCCTTATCAAACCAGGCATTAAATTCTTTTTATTTCATAGTAACCACTCCGTCAAATAAAGGAGTTATTTGGGTTTGAAAATCCCAGTCGCTTCATTGATTCACAGAAACATTTTCTACATGACATTATTTATAGATTCAGGACATTCCCAAGCCAGGGGGACCGCCCAATATGCGCTTTCATCTCATTGTAGAAAGACATCAGCAATAGCAAAATGCAAGAGAATGCAGAACCAGGCTAAGATGAGGGTAAATTACACTCTCTGTTGTTTTCTAAGGCGGGTCCCTCTCCAAGTGCCTCAGTCCCTGGCACCTGACCAGCATGAGAGCATCTGCACTCTCAGAGGCACCACATATCCCATTCCCAGAGTAACTTACTGAGATCTCTTTGTCTGTCTTTGTCATTCCCTCCTCTCTCAACCTTAGGTGCCTCTGAGGCAGAAGTCAAGCACTGGCCATGTGGGCCACTCCTCTGGCTCCTACCCACGAGCCAAAATTAGAGACTGGTTTTCCTGGGGTGGCTCTTTTCTTCCCTACACTTCGATGCATCTGGTTCTGTGAAGCAGAAATGGAGATAATAGTGGGCATGGGCAGAGAATTGTGTGAGCGCTCTGGCACCCTAAGGAACATGCACTGTAAAAATATGATTATGGAACATGCTTCTGCAGCTCCAGCCCTACCTTCCGAAAAAATGTATCATGTTGCCTGCTGTGAAGGTCAGGAGCACTGATGAAACTTAGTGTCTTGTAGGCACTGATCTATTTTCAAATATTGCTTCTTGTTTATTTCTTTCTTTGTTTGCTTCCCCTTACTTGAAGATGAGTAATGTTTGTTTCTTTCTTAGTGCAGCTCTGAAGAAAATGTCTCCTTCCTGTGCCACTTTTCAAGTTGCCTGAATCTTGGAGTTCAGTTGGGCAGCCTCAGGATTTCCAGCAGCTAATCCCCACAGCTAAGCAGGTAGAGCAGCTTTGTGTCCTGTCACCCTTCCATAATGACCAGGTAGGCTGCATGGGCAGAGGAAAGTATGCATCACTTCAATCAGAGAAATAATGCATGTATCTTTTAAAAAGGGCTGGAGAAACTACTCTGCAAGGCATCAGATCATGGGTAAGAACAAATCTGTGACACTTGCTCACTTCCCGGATCTGAGACTTGAATGCCTCCTAGAGTTGTTAAATGAAAAACTAAAGAGCAGGTTGATGGGCTGGTGCAGTATCCTGTGTCACAAGGCTCATCTACTCAGCAGCAACCACAGGAGAAATAGAGAATGAGGAAAAACAATGAAATTGCAGGACAGCTACAGTCTAGACTCAGGAGAGAGAATAAAATCAACAACCAGAGGCAGCGGTCACTTCTTGAGATGTATCTGATGGTTGTGTTGGACGTAAACATCAAAATAGCTGAAAAGCTCTTTCCTTTCTTTTTATTTTCTTGGTTATGTGGGTCAGAGACTGAAGAAATGTATGCAAGAAGGTAATGCAAAACTAAATGTGATTAGTCACAAAATGAAAATGAAGATTTAGAGAAGAATCACATGAGAATCAGCCAATAATGTTTAAAATTACTTCAATTTAAAAAAAAAAATCTAACAAAAGAACCCAACCAACCGAACAAAAAAAAAAAAAAAAAAAAAAAAAAAAACAAACCCAAAAAAAAACAAAAAAAAAAAAACCCCACCTGGCATTGGTGTATATCTTACTGTCTTTGACACTCTATTTTTTGCTACAAAATGTCCCAAACCTGCATGGACTGAAGCAGTTTGAAGTCTGTGCTCTTTCCTCAACAATATAAATGGCAGATTTTTTTCCTGTGTAGAAAAACCCAAACCACCTCACTTTACCATCTGTCCAGTGCACCTCAACAGCAGAACTATCTCAGCTTCAGAGAGATTTCCTGCCAAACATGTGAGACCACAGCTTCTACGTCAAGCTCTCCATACCTGGGTGGGAGGTACCCTTAATTTGTGCTGCTGCTTTGCACCAAAACTGAACCTCATTTTTGTCTGCCAGGTGGGAAGAAGGTTAAACATACAGCATTTGCCCTGACTCAATAGGTACATTTAGTGCTTAGCAGTTTAAATATCTCCACAAGGAGTTTCATCCTGGGTACTTATCTGCCAGTGACCCAAATGGACTGAAGAGGAGGAACTTGGGCAAGGAGGAGGTCAGGGTGTGGAAGTTATAGTACTCGTGTCAGGAGGAGATCAGAAAGCTGATGCTGTGCACTTTCCTGCTCCTCAGTGAACTGATTCACTTTGAATGGTTCATTTATTTATGTGACCATCTAGGGGGAAAAAAGTCTTTAATTGCAGGCTCCATAATGTGTTCTTCACATTAAATTCCAAAGTGCTGATTTCAGTGGATTCTGTTTAGAGGTCCATATAGTTTTGTTGGTGAACTGTGCTCATTCTTTAGCTCTCTTGGTTTTGTTGACATTATATTTTTTATAACTCTACAAATCACCTTTGGAAGGCAGCTAACTGTTACTAGCCCCTTTGTATAGAGGAAAAACAAATTATGACACTAAAAGTAGTAAGATACATTTGCCCCATCGCGATCTATGTAGGGATAAAGTATGACTAAATATAGAAATGGTAAGTGAATTCCATATTTTGAAGTACAGATCACCTTCTTAAACCCTACTGTTCGTATTTTTGCAAAGGTAGACACATTTATTTCTCATCCTCTTTCCACCTTTGAGCAAATTGGGGGTTTTGCCCCCAAATACATTATTTTTTCCATGTCTTCCGACTACTTTTGTAGCTGTTCTTGCAATAAACAGGAATAATAGTGCAAAAAAGACCATCCAAATGTTTACTGTCTTTTACTGCATCCAGAGATCACTCTCAAGAATGCAGAGACCATCATGAGGTCTAAAACAACGATATCAGTCTTGGAAGTCATCTTTTCCAAATGCTAGAGATTAATTGTTCAGGAAACAAAGTCCTTTCAAGGATTTTTCTGACACAAGTGTGTTTATTATGTGAGTAAATTTGCTCACATCTCTTTTTCAGAAACCCAGGTTGTATATGACGCACGACTCCTCTTCTAGGTTGTGAACTACACTTTAACCCTCATTTGGAGATGCTAAACTCATGGATGAGGATGAAAAATAGTAAGGTGAACTTGCCTTGCAGACAAGATTTTAAAAGCATAATAACTCCACTTTTCAGATAGTCAGAACTTAGTGAACCATTGAAAACAACCCAGTTCATTGAGCACAGCCAAACAGATGGAATTCCAGCCTTGACATGCTTGGATGACTCTCTGAACAATACAAAATCTTCCTTCAAATCTGTCTCCACCAAACTTCCTGCCTCATGCACATAATATTTTGGGTATGTTTTGGTCACTTGTCAGTTTTGCTCACCATGTTTTGGGATAGAATAGGTGACAAACCCTATTGTTTGGGGTTTTTTTCCTTAGAGCTTCTAAAACTTGGCTGTTTTGTTTCAGGCTTTATAAAACAAACAAAAAAAGGATCCTATAGTATGGTCTTTGTTGGAAAATGTCTCACCAGGCTCTGGTGTCTGAAATACTATGGCTATTTTCCCTTTTTTCACTTGACTTTCCTACCACTGAATGCTGACAAAACATATTTACTGCACTTTTGTGATTTACAACAAACTCCTTGCTCAGCAGCTCTAAAGGACATGGTGGCCCTGTGGCCACCAAAGAGAAACCACCATTACTACCTGTGAGCTGCCTGCTGCAGGAGGGAAATGAGGAGGAAGATAGAATAGTTGTGGCAAAAGTAATCATATATACAGTCAGAAGGCTGTCATCACTTCCTATGGGGCAAGAGCAGAGAGAGATGAAGGATGGAAGGCTTAGGGTAAGGTATGGATTTGCTAAATCAGTGCTGAGCATGGCAGAAACCTTCTCTTGGAGCTGTAGTATTCTGTTTTCCCAACAGGAAACTGCCCAGGGCTCTGGGGCTCATTCAAGGACTGAGAGCAATGAGCAAACTTGGGTGAGGTGGGCTTCAAGCTGAGTGCAGGAAGCTGTGCTCAGAAGTACTGTAGGGTATAAATCTTCCATCATGCTTGAAAACCTTGGAAAAAGGTCTCCATTCCAAACTCGTTTTGAAGCAAGTTCCCCACTCCTCTTGCTAAAACAAAAAAATAAAAAAATTAAATAAATAGTAGAATCTCAGTGTTTGTTTTTTTTTAGTGAACTGAGAGCTGATTGAATAGATACTGCTTGGTGTCCTGGTTTTGTCTGGGATAGAGTTTCTTTTTTTCTCAGTAGCTGGTACAGTGCTCTGCTTTGAATTCAGGATGAGAAAAATGCTGATAACGCACTGATGTTTTAGTTCTTTCTAAGTACTGTTTATCTTGAGCACTTAGTTGCCAGTTGGGGTTAAACTGTGACACTTTGGAAAAGAAGAACCCATAATAGAACATCAAAGGGTAACTAAGAAAAAACAGCCGGCTGAAGCCATTCAGCCTGGACTGTATCAGATCACATAGCTGTGGCATGAATAGGGAAATAGTTATCCACTGTGCAAGGAAAAGGCGTCATCAGAAACAGAGAGGGGACTAAAATGCAAGAAAAGGTGCATGAAAGGGCTGGAAGGCTCAGGGGAGTCTTTTTCAGATCATCTTTCAGATTTCAGAAAAGATTCAGAAGATTTTTTTGTATGTGAGATCTTAGGGCATTATTTTGTGTGTAAAAAACAAAGGCTCTGAAGATATATTTTCCCTCTGGCTGTGTGCATCCATAAGACAAGTAAAAAGATAAACACAGGGATGGAGAAGAGTCTACAGGACAGTGTTGACAGAGGCACACATGCATATAGGCTGATTAGGAGGGCTTCTACTCAACTAGAAGGTAGCTCTGAAACACTTGAAGAGCTCACTGGCTTCATGCTAAACTGGAGTAAGCAAGATCAAGCAGTGTTCAGTGGGTGTATCTGGCATGACTTCACACAAGGAGGGGCTCCCTGACCCAGGAGGTCATTTCTCAAGACAAGATGCCTGCCCCTGTAACTAGTACTTGCTATTTATCCTAGGACAAACATCTATCAGGTGTAAAGACAAAGTCCTTCCTATTTCCAGGTTGGTGTGATGGCCCTCTACCAAGGAAATGTAGCCAGGTTTGTCATCCAACTTTGCTATACCCATTTAGCAAATGAAGGGCTGCTACTCAAATGCTTTCCACCTGCACCTTGTTCACTGTCTTTTCTTTAGGAACGTGTCCCTGAAGCCTCTCTGTGTGGTAATGGGGGACAGCAGAGGTACCTGTAATCCATTAACCCCAGCACCAATAACAGTGGCAATAGCAGTGTCCTTCGCATGTGGGCAAGCTCCTCTCTTCCTGGAAAGGTTTTAACCAATTTGTACAAGTGCCTCCCTCTTCCATTCCTCTGTGTGTGTACACCAGTTAGGTTACAGATAGCTCTGCTGCATGCAAATCCCGCAGCCACACCTGTAATGGCCCTGCTCATTGCACAGCCTTGGTCAGCAACACCTCCTCGGACAGGCATCCAGTGCTGAATCATGAGCACATCTGCTCCTTTTCAGGGAGCTGGCACAGATGCCTGCTGTATTACCTCCTGGGTGAACCAAGAAGGGAAATTAAATGTGAAGAACTTGCCCACCATCAAAAATAGTAACTCACACGAGAGGAGCTCTCCTCTGGTAGTTGTCAGCCCACACTATAAAATACTTGAGGATGCTCCAGTGGCTGGGTGAGGTTTATATCTATCTCCAAGTACTCCTGTTTGGGGTACTCTGGGATTTAGTAACACTAGGTGAGCTGCACCATAGCCCAGTGGTAGGCAAAAATCACACAGGCTTGTCACCATACACTGGCCAGATGGGATGCTGGGGTAGCCTGGCTACTGCCTCATGGAACCATTTTCTGTCCTGTCTCAACCAGGGCAAGTGCCAGCAGGCTCTCCTGGCTCCAAATAGCCCCTAAATCTTGCAGCAGGCACCCTGGAGGCCAGGGGCAGCCATCCCCTGGCCCCCACCATCAGCACAGATAGGATTTGACTCGCTGGCTCATATCCCCTCTGATAGACTGCCCTCACTGGGCAGGTACTACCAAGCACCCTGGTCTGGAGCACCTTCTCCTCTTGCTAGGGTGCATATTCTCTGCTGAAGGCAAATAGTCTTCGTTAAGCCTCTGCCCCAGCCACAGTGGCATCCATTTAACCAATAGAGAGAGGCAAAAAGCAATCATCTTGTGTGATCCAGCGGGAAGCTGGACAAGGAGAAACTATTCACAATATATTAATGCCTGGCTTGAGCCTAGTAAGTGTTATAATTAGGTGGCATTAATTAGTGCTGGAAAAGACTGTCACATTTTATACCAAACCTTCAGCTAAAAGATAGGAATACTTTTCTTGAAAAACATTCCATGTGTATTTTCTTGTTTTACTAGTAGGGATTTTTAATCAGTTGAATGAACTTGTATGTACTAGTTAACTTTGCTGGAGTTTAGTGGTTGTATTTAAAGCAGATTTTATCCTAGAATGATATTAATTTGATAGGATCCCTGATCTGTAAAACCATTGGTTATCTTGGTCTCTCCTGATAAGAAAAAAAAAGTGCCGAGGTTTTCCAGTTGGTGAGCACATTTGGGCAGAATCTTTCACACGTCACAAATTGCAGATGGGAGGCAGTGATCTCGAACATGCAGTCACATTGCGTGACCATCTGACACCTTCCATTTAGAAAAATAATACTTTCCTCACAGCATACGCTCCCTGCTGCAACCAGCACCAAAAATTATGCCTGGGAGAGCTGTTCCTCCTAGACTAAGGTCTTAAATATTTCTTAGGCTGCTTTTAAAAGATTCATGCAGCAGCACCACCTCACTCACATCCTGCTAAACCAAGAAAATACTGAAATTCTTCCCCAGACAGTGTTAATCACAAAATAGCTGAAAAGAACAAAAGGGAGAAAAAGACAGCAGGAAAATTATATACTCACACTAGCAGAGTGAACAATGGAAGGCTCTTGTATGTGTAATTCAAACATGTCCATGTAAAACACCACATGGAGTTATTTCCTATTGCTACCAGTTTCTCAGCTGCATAAAATCCCATAACCATGTGGAAGTTCAGCTTTCAAATGCCCTGGTTTTGTAGATAATTCCTTTTGACAATGTGGTGTACTGATGTTCATTCATTTGAAATAGCAATGACCATTTCAGGGTGTCCTTTGCTTTATATTGAGGTGTCAGTAGTGATTAAAAAAAATCTTTGCTATTTAAGGACAAAGCCATGTAAATTTAAAGGGTGACATCTCACACTAGCCTATTGTGTCCTCTTTGTTACTATGTCCCAGCAAAAAAAAAAAAAACAAAAAAACAAAAAAACAAGAATAAAAACTAACCAACACCCATTCTTTCTACCCAAATACAAGGCTGACTGGGAACATATATATTAACCCATGTTATTATCAGCTGTAGGTGTGACCTGAACCAGGAAGCAGCTCTCTCTGTTCTGCCTGAATAGTACAATCTTAAAGCCTTAACCATATTTTCCTATTCATCTGCCTAGCAGATGTGCCCCACAGCCACACCAGCCAAGTATTTAATTTCTGCAGTGTTTTCCTTCCCTCATCACACCATCATCATTTCAGTATCTGAGTGCCATTGAGATCCGTGAAGAAGAGGTGCCTGTTTTCTGTTAAAATGTTGGTGTTTTCCTAGAGGGTGGGCTGCTGGTTGGTCATCATACCATGCTGACATTTACCAAATTGATGGGAGGACAAACATCTCATCTCATTTTCTACAGGGATATGCCACTCTGGCTGCTATGCATGTCATGTGAGCCACAGAAAATCCCTGCAAGGACCACTCACATCTACCTAGCAGGGCTGAGTCAGGATCTAGAGCATCTTTCCTCCCAACAGCAGGGACTCCTCCAGCCTCCAGCAGTTTTATTGGCAGCTTTGTGTCACTGCAGATTTCTGGCCGTTCTTGGCCATGCTGAACCCCCTGTGTAGAAATATGGGTGTTACAAACACCCATCATGCAGAAATAGCAATTAGTGTCTGCCACCATGGGCCAAGTGTGAACTCATGGATCAGAGAAGAAAGGCTCTGTCTTCTTTCCTGTCTTCTGGCACATTCAGAAGATGTGCCAGAAGCACTGGTGAGGCTACACCTCGGCACTGGTGAGGTTGCCCCTTGAGGGCTCTGTCCAGACCTGGGTATTCACTACAGGAAAGACAGTGATGTGCTGGAGTGAGTCCAGAGAAGGGCAGTGAAGCTGGTGATGGGTCTAGAGAGTGTCATGGGAGAGAGATGGGGTTGCTTATCCTGGAGAAAAGGATGCTCAGCCTTATCACTGTCTACCACTGCCTGAAAGGAGGTTGTAAACAGGTAGGGGTCAGTCTCTTCCCACTGCAAGCAACAGGATGAGAGGAGATAGCCTCACACTGGACCTGGGTGGGTTCAGGTTGAGCATCAGGAAAGGTTGGTTAAGCCCCAGAATGGACAGTGTAGGAAGCTGGACTCACCATCCCTGAAAGTTGTCAGGAAATTGGCACCTAGCGCTGGTCATGCATGGTTGTGTTCAGTCAAGAACTCGACCTTGGAGATTTGTTCCAACCTTATTGGTTCCATGATTCTATGATCTTTTCCACACCCCAAACCCTGAACTGGCTCTTTGAGAGCCAGTTTGAGAGATAAATTCTCCAAGCTCTTGTCTTGTACTTTCCAGCTCAGGCCACCACAGACTTTCTCCTCCCCACAGCATCCTCTCCTGCAAGGTCTTCCTTGCTAAGCTGCAGCTGTGTGAAGACTCTGTGCTGCTTTCACAAGGCACACTGGACTTCTGGGCATGCTGTTACCCACTGCCTCTCTCTTGGTAGAAGGTGAGCTGCCTCATGGCAGTGGCTAGTGGCAGTGGCCCCTCTAGTGAGGGGGCTGCATGCAGTGTGCAGTTAGTGTGTCTTCACACCAGGATCTAGAGGCAAGGAAAGCACTGTACAGGGCAGCTGGGAGGACAAGGAAGTACCAGTTCATGGCAAACAGCCAAGACAGGCGTGAGAGAGATGTGCAGCTGCCTAAATCCTCCTCCAGCCCCTACTGTGGATGTGCACACATCATGGCCAGTGCCAGCATCTCTGCTCCCTTTCAGGTGGATGTCCCCTGTGTGGTGTTTGGCTACACAGAGGCCCCTCCTGCTCCTTCCTCCTTGCTGGCTGTGCTGGTGCTTCCTGGCCCACAATCAGCTACTCCATCTACCCATGTAGTCATGGACTGCCTCGTACAGCATCATGGAGAGCAGGGCTTGGAGTTTCAGGATATTGCAGGACAGGTTCACTTTGGGCACCGAGACAAAATGGAGCTAAAATGATCTGATTCTAAAGCATCTCCCTCCTGGGATTATTTCAGCAGAATATGGACCTAAACCTTTCATTTTAACAGTCTATAGGTTCATTTTATAGTTTATAGATCACCACAGACTGTGACGTTTCCTTGTAAGGAACACAGGCCCTAGGTTTTCTTCCCAAAAGCAAAGATCTAGTGGTGGTTTTAATGTCCATCACAGGAAGAAAAAAATCTAATTACTTTCCAGAACAAGCTCTTCCCAGTGGTAGTGGGAAGGGTCACTGCCTGAAGGGTGAAGCCTGGGGATACTCAGAATGGGAGCCAAGTTCTCCTTGTGGCTCAGGACAAGCTACATTATTTTGAGGGTGATGGCTGGACACCCAAACCCAAGACTTTTCTGCCTTGAACCCCACTTTTCTGACCTATTAGATTAAAAGTTGTGACCTGCTTCTTATATCTCATCCGTGTGCCTGCCAGGAGTCATCACTGTGTCGGGATCAGTAAGGCTGAGCCAACTGGTGAACTTGTCTCATTATCTCCTTGCCGAAAACTTACAAGCGTTACTTATTCTTGGATACTTGTAATTTTTATGCTTTTCCTACCCAGAAGATTAGCTCAGGCATAGCGGAGCTCAGAGCACAAACCCATCTTTTGGCATTAACTTATCCTGGGCTGCCTGTCATTTTACAGTACTTGCACAAAAAGAGTAACTAGCAACAGCACTTACAAATCATAGATTATATTGTATTGGTTTAGCTCATATTGTTTGCCTTAAATTTATATTGTGCTTTAAATGTCGCCCATTAAAATTATTAGGGCAAGGTTTGCCCTCAGTTTACAGCCCCTCTCCCCAGCAGCTCATAAGAGAAGCTGCTGTACACTTGTCCTCACCTCATTTTAGTAGTGCTGTAGAAGTCAGAGAGAGTGTCCAGAGAGTTGTAACACAGCCTTGAACTGTTTTGCTTCCAGAGATTTCAGTTTGCAAATCCAGGTACCAAAACAGGTAAAGTGCCTTGGAAAGATGTGTTTCCTTTCATGCGCCCCCACCCTAAATTCTTGACTTCTGTTTGGGTGCAGTTACGCAAAATTGGATAAGGGACCAAACAGCCCCACCTTGCCTTTGGCAACAGATTCTTCCGATTTTTCCCATCTAAGCCTAAGGAAGGCCATTCCTTTTTCTAGAAGAGTACTTTAATTAATGTATTCCTTCTGACAGTTGTTATTCTGTCTCATGTATTGCTTTGCATTTTTCTGTCTGTCCTCACATTTCCTCTAAAACAGTGCTCTTAAATAGCTTCAGCCATGCATACAGAACTTTCCGTGGATGTTCTTAATCTGTGAAAACAAGATCTGTAGCAGAGACAGTAATGCAGCCATAAGCACAGAGATGCCAGTGACACTTCTTCAGTGCCTTTAGGCTGGTGAATGTGATCTTATTTTGGCTAGTGACAAATCCCAGTGATGAAATGTCAGCAGTGTTTACACAGAAGTCAGACAGTGCAAAATTAACCCTTTCCAGCCCTGCTCTCAGGGCAGAACAAAGCTGTTCTTCCCTTCTGTGAGGATGAAGCTGGCAGAAAGGAAAGAAACTGGCATGGAAGAATTGCCAAAGGCCCATCTTGAGGGTCAGCACAGACCATGAGAAGCTGGCCATGCTCCGTGTGACAAACTGAAAAAGCTGTGAATTTCTTTTGAGTTGTCCTGGGAAGAGGTTTCCTGACACACTTTATGAGGGCAATGTCACAATTTGTGCAGAGTGAGCGATGTGAGTTTGAACCAAAATCACAGCTATTTTCCAAGATCATCTTAGTAATTACATACATGATGCCCTGGTCTCTCAGCTTTTGTAGGACAGTTTAGGTGGGATACAAAGCTAGACAAATTTTAAGTGAGAAACTGGAAATATATTTTGCCGTGTAACTAACCCTCTGACTGCTCATTAACAGCATGGGTAAAACCTTGTGCAAACCTTATGTTTTATTGTTGCTAACCAAAATAGCTGTAAAGCTGAACTGAATGAATAGGTCAGCTTTAACTTTATGTGCACAGCAATACACAAAGGATTATAGACTTTGTTGCTTTCTCGTTGGCTTTGTTTGGAGTAAAGAGAAGTGCTAGCTGGGCCTGATAATCTGTAGTGTTCCCTGCACTGGTAAGAGAAGAAAGTGCGAAAGAGGAAAAAATTACTTAGAACTATTAACCTGTCTCTTTCAGAGCCTTTATTACAGCAGCAGCACCTTTCTTTTTCCAGACGTGCTGAGCAATTCTAGTTTCATGGAAGTTTAAGGTAGGGGCATTTAGTCTTAAAACATTTAGTTGCTTTGAAAATTACTTTGTATCATACCCACCACATGCGCTAGATCCTTAAAATGCTTGCCTGGAAGCAACTGCCCCATGGCTCTTGATTCTGAAATGCAAGCTGGATTAAACAAAACCAGCAAAGACAGACTGACTATGGCCTGTGTCTCAGCTCATGCTTTGGCAAAATGCAGGTACCTTTCACACACAGACAAGTAAGATAAGGCATAAAGCTTCACACTTGATGCAATACACACTTAAAATACAAAAAGCAGTGAGAAGAAAGAAAAAGAGCAGGAGGCAACTGAATTCTTATTTCGTGGCATAGTTCTCCCCTTTTAGGAGTTTGATTTAGTTTTCAAATGCCCCTTATAAAGAAAGAAACTCCAGTCTTGTTCCTTTGGCTTTAGAGTAGCCAAACTCCTCTCTCCCTCCTTTTTGGACATTGGTTGTGCTCTTCAGAGGCCATGTCATCATGTCGTAAGGTAAGACAAGACTGTGACCCAGATTCTGTTCTCTTGGGTGCTGTGGCTCAGCTGTATATACTAATGTTGCTTAGGGTTTCACTGTTTCCACCCTTCCTACTGTTCAGGTAAATTTGATTTCCCACTGCAACACATAAAGAGCAACAATACATGCTCCAAGGCATCGTCTCACACATCTTTGTCCTCAGCCATGAGAAAAAGTCACTTTTAAAGGCATTTTGCTTGCAGTCACCTAGCTTCTGCTCTTCTTTATATTATATAATATTTTCATTGTTTTTTCCTATGATTCTTTCCCCAAGATCTTAGATAAAACAGAGAACACTAAACAGACTTGCAGTTACTTCCCAGGGCAATAAAAGCTAAGGGTCAAATGAAGGAGAAAACATGACTTCAAGGTAGACCTATAAAACCTTGTTCATTTCAGGGGCAGCGCGGGAGTTTGCAGTAGAGATGTCTGCCTAACAGCTGGTTGCCATGTCCTACAAACACTTTTCCTGCTGGAAGCATGTTGGAAGGCATTTTAAGGGCAGTGCCAGTTAAGGAGAGTCAGCCCAACAGTCAGCATGGAAAGATCACTGGAGTCCTAAATGCAGAATAATTCCCGAAGGATCCTGCTGTGTTTCATGTGACATGGTATTCTTCAGAGTTTCCTAGTGCTTCAATCAAATTACAGTATCTCATGGGCATGTGGTGATGTACATTTTTCACTGGTTCCTCAGAGGCTCCTCCCTGTCCCTCTCGACTTAGCAAACAGCTGGAATTACCTATCCTTTACACTTGTCAATTGAGAGAACACATTATTGACTGCACCCCTTGCTGGTTACATATGGAGTGGGGAGAACAAAACAAGCATAGGACGAGGCGTGTCTTGAGAGGAAAATCCCCCTCTTTGTAGCTGTGACCAGTTTACTTATTGTGTTGAAAGGAAATAATAATGCTAAAAATGAAACAGACAGTGTAGTGCTGACAACTTCGTTCCTGAGAAAGGGATAAAAGATTTGGAAAGGTTCTGAAGTATTTTCCAAAGAGATCACTTTGCCCATGACAGAAAAGACAGAAACACGGCAACAGCAATGGTAGCACACTAGAGCTGGGGAATAACAGCTCACTGCTTAATTCCAGTGTCTCAAAAGGTCATATGACCATCTGATTCAATTTCAGCAAATCATATTTTATGCAAAGCTTGTGCCTGTTTGTTGTTTCTTTCTTAGCAGCAGAAGAGATGCTTCTGAATGTGCACATCTGCCCTACACTAATATTTTTTAAAGGCTTTAAGTTTTATGCTCGACATCTTCTCTGCGTGAAGTCCCTTTCTTCAGACAACTCAAGAATACTTTGCAAATATTTTTTTGTATTGTAATTCTGGTGGCCACAGCATAGGGAGCATTCAGAAGGATGCAGCTCACTGGACTGGAGCAATGGGGAGGGTTGAATTCAGCCCCTCACACGCTTCACCAGGCTGTGCCCTGCCAAGCTTTCTCCTGCCTTGCCTCCTTGGACACTGAGTGTGCTGATGAGTTAAAAGAAAACTGCAGCCATATCATAGGGGCCAACAATGTGGAGGGGCACTGTGAGAAGCACTTGTCACCATGAATAAACATTGAGATGTATTTTTTTTTTAAAGTTGTTCCTTCTGCTTGGCATTTCTGAGCCTGGTCCTGAAAACATCCATCTTGTTAAAAAGTGATGTCATTTGTGATACTAGTAGTATTAGAAGAGACTGCAAACAAGTTTTCAATCTGCTTTAATAATGATTTAACAACCAGGAAAGTAATCAATATTTTAGGGATAAATTTTCTACCGTGTCTTTCATAGACTCCATTTTTGCTCATACAGAACTGTGTCTACAGATCTGCTGGTGAAAATATCTGAGTGCATGTGTCAAAAATGTACGTGGGGAATAATACCCCTGCAACACTTAGAGCCCAGCACTGAGTTTATACTGGGAATTCATAAAGTGAATTAAAAATATTTTTGTCTACCCAGTGTCTGATAAAACCAATCCTATCTATCTTTCTGAGGAATCTATAAAATAAATATTATACCTGTTTTATCTTACTTATTTTTTGTTTAAAAGCAGCCAAATAAAACAGGGGAAATTTTGATATAGTGCAATATCTAGTACAAGGTACCAAAATGTCATTTACTGACAGAATTGGATGACATTTGAATTTCACATCCTGGTCACAAAATGAGATTATGGCATTCTAAAGTGCTTGAGTAATTGATGTGCAGACACTTAAAAAAAAAAAAAAAAAAAAAAAAAAAAAAAAA
>VWZN01003146.1:101835-126554 GCA_013396955.1 Regulus satrapa
AAAAAAAAAAGAGTGGATTATCCAAATTGAATGGTTTACAAAGAAAAGAAAAAAAAAAGAAAAAGAAAAAAAAATAAAGAAGCTCAGCTTTCTTTGTTTTTAATGCTAATTCATTCCATAGCTATGCCACTAAAAACAGAAGCATTGCAAATGGCTTTGGTGTCTTGTTTGTTTGCTTGTTTTGGCTGAGTGAATTGTTTTCACACAATTTCCCTCCTACATAAGAAATATTCTTATAAGACTATGTAATAAGAGAGAAAGTTCCTGAAAAGGTGGGAATAGAATCTATGTCCTCCCTTCTAGTGAGAATAGACTAATATTTTCTGGACTGAGTAAAAATTAGATTAGTTAGTTTTAAGTTAGTTGACATTTTAACTGAAAAGTGCTCTGAAGTTTTTAAACCTGCATCACTCAAAATCACCATTCTCCTAGAAAATATTGGTCCTGCTGCAAAATTCTCTGTATGGCCTCATTTCCCTGAGGTTCTTTTTAATATATCCCCAAGACAGATAAATATTCACATTATTATTTATAGTAAGTCATACTAATGCTAACAGTAACATAATGAACTTTGGTTGGTTTATAAGAAGCTTAAAAAGAAGCTTAGGTGATCTTTTAGATAATTAGAAAATAATTAGACACAGAATATCCAAAAGGTTGATTTCTAAGGGCCTTGTTTCTTGTATGTTCAATTCATTAAGCCACATTCCCACTTTGAAGTTAATGGGAGTCTCTTTCCCTACAGCACCACAGGATTTGACCCAAGGTCATGGATGCCACAATACTGATGAATAATTTTGCCAGCTTTTTCCTTACAAATAAAATCCATGTGTATATTTGGCCAGTGACTGACTCCTGGTGATAACATTAAAAATCATATTTATATCTAGCAAGAATAATAGATACATTTTCATTTTGAAGCACATGTGATAAACACACCTTTGGAAATGAATGCTCAGCTCACCTGGAGCTGGATTTGGGTCTATTTACAGTGGCAAGGCAATTGGATTATTCCATGCAGGGGGTGCTCTGAACTTCAAAACTTGACACCACACCCAATTTTTCAAGTGTAAAAGAACCAAAAGGCTTCTCCCTTTTATTTTAATTCGGACATTTTCAATCTGTAGGTGGCCCAGCTGTCATAAAACACAACAAGGGAAGCCAAGACATCATGGACGGGTTTATGTTGTGGAAGCTGGGAGGGCAGGAACAGGGTGGGAGAGCTGCTGGGGAGCTGTTGGAGCCCCCACCTGAGCAGAAAGCTGGGTTCAGAGACCAAGCTGCAGGTGTGCAGTCCTGGGCCAGGCGTGATGGAAAGTCCCACACCTGACAGAAAATGGATGTGGCTGTGGGTGGTGCTGCTCGCTCTGTCACTGGGTGGTGCTCAGCTCTGTGAGGGGAGAAGGAGGTTGCTCACCCGCAGGACAAATGTCAGGTAGAACAGCATTTCCTAGAAAATCACAGGAATTATTAGGGATGTAGTGAATAGCTGTGGATAGAGCCAGCATGAAATGGAATCAGATTGCAAGGGACAAAAAGTGAAAATTGGGAAATCCTGACACTGGGACATTTTGCTTAAATGATATGCTACAGTGAAATCTCTCTCTGTTGGGGGGATATCTGAGATAGAAGTTGACAGTAAGAGTCTCAGAAAGCTAAACATTTTCTTTCCTCTGGTCTTTACTCTGAATTTGTCTCAGATTTTATTAGAATCCTGACCTGGACAAAAAGGAATATACATTTTCTGACTACCATTCACTAATCCTCATACAACAATGGCTATGACCCTACTAGTCATTCCAGATATTACTGACTTGGAGGATCTGCGTCTCCACAAAATCATATGCACCTGTGTGGGAAGGTATGTGAGAGTCTGTACTCTCATCCCTAGTACAAAGCACCAGCCCAAGATTTCTTAGCTGACCAACTCTGAAACCTGTGAAGTAGAAGAAATATTTTGGAAATGGTACAGAGAGACCCTTTTGGAAAGTAGAAAGGTTGAAGCAGGATGTCACAGGTATGAAGACAAATGTGTCGGTTGTCTTTATGAGTATGTTTCCAGTAATTTGAGTGTCTCCATGTACTCTTGCAAAGTAAACCTTCAATGAAGTAGGCAATGGTACTTGCACTTTTTAGAGAGGATGGTGCAACTGCTGGGACATGCAAATAATCCATGCAGGCTTCAGTGTGGTGTCTTTTTCTCCCACCAGTCAATCAGGGCATACCCAGTGCATGCCAGAGCATCCATGCTGGGAAGTGAGATGACTTGGGAAGCTTTGGTCATCCATGATACTGAGGATGTTCCAGCTTCCCACTGAATGGGAGAGCAGTGCCAAGCATAAGGTGTTGCACTGGTGAGCTATTCAAGACATACACAAAAAGAGAATTAAAATAAATCTTGGCTTCCCACACTGTACTGGTGCTGCAATCCAGTCAACTTAACACTGGAGTACAAGGTTCCAGTCAACTGGAGTCTTATTCTTCCCCTGAAGAACCCTGAAAAAAGTTATATTGAAATAAACCTGACCAGAGCATATGCCAGAAAAGGTTTCCACTGGAATATATTACTTCCATGGCTTGATTTTTTTCTAACAAAAAAATCCCAGAGGTCTTCACTAGCTTTCCCACTTTATTTTCTGAGTGTGTGAACCCAGATCCTCTCAAAGCTATCCATTTGCCCATGTTCTCTCAGTCTACCAAGCAAAACATTTGGAAAGCACTTTGCTAAACCAGAATTTTTAACAAATTTCTCTTCTGTGTTAAATGAAACAACATAATCCTACACACCAGCAAGAACCCTAGTTTGGAAATTTTCATTTTTATTCCAAATAAGAAATATTTTGAATATGTAAGGAGGCAAACAAAGATATTTCAGATGTTTCTCTTCTTAATATTTTTATCATGTATGTGTGCTCTTAGGAAGAGGAGTGGGTATGAAGAGGAGTATCATCACACAGACCTAGGGGTTCACTGAAAGGCAGAGGACACTGCAGAGAGGAGAGAGTCACAGGGCTATATAAACATACACCGTTAATTACAAGCTGCAAAATTCATCATGGTTCCTGTTTTCTGGTTTTGTTGAAGGTGTGCTCAGCCTTTGAAAGACTGAAAAGTACTTGTCACCACAAGTGGTTTAACGATTACAAGACAGTACAACCATGTCACATGTTCTTGGCCCTTGGTCTGACCCAACTTCTGACCTGTTACACAACTGCAAGCAAATTCTTTAAATGTTCCAGTCCAAATCCTGCAGTCTGCATCCAAGCAAAAGAGTCCTTCTCATAAAATTCTGTCTTGCTGAATGTTTTGTGGGTAACCACAATAACACTTTTTCCCCCCTCTTGCCCACAGCAAGATCCTCTGGTACCACAATCCCCCGAGGGACAAGGCTAAATGTGCCACAGTTTGGCAACAGGCTGTGATCAAAATCAAATCTAACACCAGTGTATAGCAGTGGTGACCCACTTTCACTCTTTATTTTCTCCTCTCCTCTGTGGTTCTCAAAAATCACTTGCCTCTAGCATTGTCACTTCTTTAACTCCCAGCCTAGAAGATCTGCTGTGCCAGAGCACCCCATGACTCAGAGATCCAAAAAGCCTGAGCTTAGCAGCATGCCTACTGAACTGAGACAAATAAGATGAGCAGGTCAGTCTGACGAGCTAATCAGAACTCTCCTCTAGGAAAGATTATGCTTCCAGGACATACTCCACATATTGCAGAAAGCATGTGGAATAGTGCCAAGGCAGAGATACCAACTCCAGCATAACCCACGTTCCTTCAGTCTTGCACATCCTCAAGGACAGTTTGTCTTTTGACATAAAACTGCAAACCTTTAAAAATATAAAATATCTTCCCTTTCTTCTCAGTGGGGGAGTGTTTCTCATGCCATCATTTTCTCTGGTCCCAACACTGGGGATTCTGCAGCTAATAAAAAAAACTCTCCAAGTGCCTAAGACAGAGTAGGTGTAAGACAGGCCCTCTGATATTCCTCAGTTCTCCATATGAGCCCACAAGGCCTGTATTTGTGACCCTAGTGAGTCTTGGAAGGTTGATTAGCTACGGCAATAGAACTGAAGTTATTACTTCCCTGTCTCAGGCAGGAAGAACACATGCTGTGACAGAAGAGCTGCAGACGGCACCTGTTTAGTCTATACAGATTCATGAACATAATTTCAACTTCAATTCCAGTAACATTACCTAGACAAACATTCTCAAATCTGAAACTTGCTGTTCCTCTCTCTATTTTTTTTTCTCTATTTTTTTTCTTAATCATACTACAACACATTTCTCAGTTTTGAAAGAACAACAGAAGATCTCTGCTGGAAGAGAAAATAAACTGCTGATTTACACTCCCATGTTTTCTAATCTGAGCTTGTTTTACCTAGACAACCTTACAACCCTTACTGCTTATCAGTAGTCCTGTTCAAATATTAAAAAAAGTTACATTCTAATGGCTAAATGGCACTCTGGGACTGCCTCAATCCATTCTGTGCATGGTCTGGCCTTGTGTGGCTTTGGGAAAATGGCAGAGAACGGAGGAATAGCAGCCCCCCCTCTGCTCTGGTGCATACTGATCCACATACTGCTGGTTAACACTTTTGTGAACGCCTTCGAAAAACAGAAATTACACAACCCTTCTAAGAAGAGCCATTAAATGGCATAGCAAGATTTTGTTTTGCTTTGCTTCCCTAATGTTTGGCTTAGGAGAATTAGTGCTAAGTGTCCATTTCAGAATTTTGAAGACTGCTGTTTTGCTTTGGGCCACAAGAGAAACAGCCATTTTTAGTTCAACTCTTTGTAATTTTTGCACTGGACAGGAATAGTAAGACTTTACATACTGATACCCACATGCTAAGGAGAGATCTGTAAGAAGAATAATGCTGCTCTTATCTGTGATATGTTTTGTTTTTTTTTCAAGACTCACCTACCACTGTTCTTTGGTTGTTTTTATAGCAAATTTACATGCAGGTCTAACACCGAAAATAAATAAGCAGTGGCCTGTGTGTGCATGTGGTGTGTATAGTGTAGCAGATACTGGGGCACATCGTCAGCTGGTGTAAATCAGCCTAGGTCCATTGACTTTAATGGAAACTTGCCAACTTACCCCAGCTGAGAATCTGATTATTGTTTTGCAAGTTCTTGCATTAAAGATAAGCATTCACACTCTGCTCTGTTACACTGGTGTAAATGGGAGTATCTTCACTGAGGACTCTGGAGTCTACATGTACCTTACCTTAAAAGCAGAATTTAGCTCAAAATTTTGACAGTTAAAGCAGTCTTTAGCTGTACTATATTTAATCTCTCCCCTTTTCCTTAAAAAAAAAATAGAGGAAAGGTAAGAAGAAAAAAATATCAGTCTGTCATGGAAAATCTCAGCTAATTTTTTTTTTCTCTGATTCTCATTTCCAGGCTTTGTGCAAATAGTTTATTTGATTTGACACCTACTGCACAAAAGGTTGCCCCTTCTGTTCTGTCAAAGCTGGTATCAAGAAAAGAGAGAGGAAAATCGCACAGCTGGTAATACAGAGTACCCAAAAATATACAAAGATGTACCAGAGGGAATAGTCATCAACATAAAGTGAACAAGCACCCAGACTATTGATTACATGCTGCTCACAGAACACTAGGCATTTCTGCCAACTTCTTTCCACTCTTACGCTGAGCTGCAGACAGCATGTTGTACTTTGCATCATCAGTTTTGATGAATAATGCACTGATAAACACTGCAGCCAATATTCTGGAGGAGCTGAGAAGCCAGATGTCATCTGGACCTCCAATAGTTTTAACCCTGGGTCTCTGACAGACACTGAAATAAACACTAGATATGCACTGCAGAATGGGCAATGCCCAAATGTGAGGTTAGGCACAATATTACACTGGCAGGCATATGAAAAAATGAGGGGACCTTGTAATCCCTTCACTAACAACTTCCCGAGGCACTGAGATAGTGAGAAGGCGGCACCCTGGTGTGAGCTGCTCACTGGAAACACCTGCCAGGTGCAGCATCCCTGTGTGAGTAGGGGTGTCTGGACAAAAGGAATGCCATTATCTGTGTCAGCTTGACCCTGAAAGACTCTGCTGGCTCCCCATTGCAGGGGCTGAGCGAGGGGCTCGGCAGACTTAGCCCCTTGAGGAAGCAGGATCCTGGTCTCGAAACACGGATGAGTTCCTCCCATGGCTGCAGGCTGGGTGTGTTAGAAGGTTAGAATGGCAGTCAGCTGGGCATCAGTAATACAGCAGAGTCCTTCTGCTCACAGGCAGCAACACATAGCTAGGGTTCTCAAGCCTTTAAGCTTTATTTGGTATTTATTTTACCCACATCCTCGCCAGTGAGGCTCAACTGTTTCAAGAAACAGGCCCCTTAGTCCCCCCCCAATAAGGCTCAGGAGACCTTGAGACCTGTGGAGGTTTCATTTCACTGAGTCTCAGCAGCACCAGGCTCCATTTAAAATCACACACAGTTTAGCAATATCAGCAGTGAGATTATGCAGTTTTGGAAGTAAACTATTCTACCCACCCACCTCAATAATCCAAGATCTCAGCATGCCATGTAAAAGTAGAACTTACCTTTTTTTAATAAATGAGGGGAAAGGCTCTCTCTTTCTCGGAATAACAGTGTAAAGGGCTGATTGCTACCTCTAAATTCTGTTTAAGGAAGATCTGCTTATATAAAAAGCCAAATTAGGCTCTCAAAGGCTGAGTGTATGCCTAAGCAACGGAAGAGTGGTTTCTCTCTGCTGGCACTGCAACACTGCTAGGGTCAGGAAGCCCCCTCATGGTTTGCTCACCAGGAGGAGGGTTGTATTATTTGAAGCATCCTAAATGTTCTGCTTTATTTTACCACCAGAATTTTCCAAGAAAAACTGCCTGTAGGAAAGAATATATCTGTGGCTTAAACATGGAAGCGCTTTCCCTCTATTTAGATTCATCACTTTCTTTTGCACCTGAGTAGCCATCGTTGGTAAATTCTCTTAAGACATGCTCTATTCCCACATTGAGGGGAAATCCAAAACTAGGTAAAGTGCTCCTTATAATGCTATTTCTTTTCCATTCAGCTTGTCAAATAATTGACAAATGTGAAGCGTGAATAAGGACCTCTTCAAGGTAGAAACAATAAAAAAAAAAAAAAGCAAATCGGCATGCACGTGAGAAGTGGTTAAAACAAAGTAGTAGATCAGGAAACACTTATAAGGATAAGGAGTAAGCTTTAAAAAGGCAGAGGCAGTGGCTACAGTGGAATTTCAATTATACTGACATTGATGGGCATAGCAGTGGTGGAGTCATTAAGGATGGATGCATGCTTCTGAGTGCAGTACCAAACAGTTTTTTCGGTTTGAGGAGCAATCAACAAGACCAGGGGCTATTTTGGACTTAGTCCAAGGAAATGAGACTAGGTGAAATGAATAATGTGGAAGATAATAAACCCTTAGGGCTAGGTTATAATATCATCATGTTGGAAGCACTTCTGAAAATATTTGTGAATGGTTATAAAAGTACAATAATTCTGAGGACAGAATGAGTTGTAAAAAGTTGATTGGAATCAACTGTTTGTGGACAATAATGGAAAAGCATGCAGTATTTAAGAAATGGAGAGACTGCTATTTCTATTCAGTTTATTAAAATCAAAGTCAAAATGATAGCAAAAACAAGCTAATGTGGCCTCAAAAAATGTAATAAAGGTATCAAAATGCTTTCCTTATTTAAAAGGCCAGGCATCCTTGAAAAATGGGAAGGTTTGGCAGTTTTAAAATGAATGAGAACAACATTGAGAGAATACCAACAATGAATAATATCCATTAAATATTTCAATCAAGACTGAAGCCAAGTTGCTCAACTGTATGCATGCAATGTAAATGGCAAAGAAAAAGAAGAAAAAAAGGAAAGATGATAGTGCAATATGGAGCACTCACTTGTATCTATCTCCACAAATAAAAGGACCAGGGCTCAGTCTTTCATTCTGAAAGTAGCTCCCATGGCTATGGCAGAGAGAGGGCATGAGTTGGGGCTATTCAAGGAGTACACCCTTAAGGAAGCTGCTGGCAGTAGGAAACCAGGACAACTACTTTCATACAGAAGGGCATGAAGTACTCTTGTGGTGCTCAAGACTACTTTAAAGTGGATGCATTAGAGGTGGCACAGGGTCCACCCTGGCAATATGGTGGCCATTCTCACTTGAGACAGTGGAAGATTCAAGAGGAAGAAGTGTATCTTGATCCATACAAATTACTCCAAATGGTTAAAAGGCCAGAGGTATGGTTCAAGCACACACATTTCATTTCACAGAAATGCAGCCAGGTACTGTGCCTCTCCTCAGATGGCCACAGCATCCAAGGGATGGGCGCTGTAACCTTCCCCAGTAAGCCAAACTCCTCCCCAGTTTACCTATGTCTTTAGCTGCCATTTCTGAGCAAACTGGGTCTTCTCCTGAACACCACAGTTTCTCATACCAGAGGTCCCTTTTCCTTCCACTCAACTAGTGGTAGGCAGGTCAGAGTCATATGGCTAAGTGTTACTGCGGAAAGGAACAGGAAGATGTTGCCTGATAAGAGACCCGGCAGAGAGGTGGACAGATAGCAGACACATGTGAAAACAGGAGGCTGTGTGGTGGGTAAAGGGGAATGTGCTGAGGGAGGTACTTTGACTCTTCCCCCGAGGAGAAACAGGGTGCCCTTGGTGAGAGCATGCTGCAGTCAGCAGTGAGCCTGGCCAGGCAGAGCCCAGGCTGGTCAAGCCTGGCTAAGCAGCACTTCGTGCCCCTGTAGGGATGTGTTGTTCAGCTGGCAGCATCTCCTGCTGTTGTACACAGCCTGTGACAGGGGCTGCTGTTTCTTCCTGGGAAGGAGATACCAGAGCCTTCCTTCTTCCTTCCCCGCAGTTATGTATTTCTCAGCCCACATCACCAGCCAGCTACACCATGAATTTGAACTCCAACCTTTGGCAGTATCCAGAAAGGTTGGAATTACCTCTTTCATTTCTAACTTGCAAAGTTAGAAGTCAAGGTGTATTTTATTTCCCAGATTTCAAAGCAGATATCATGGCTAGCACCCAAGCTCCAAGACAACTCTTCTGATTTTACAGTGAGCTTAAGCTGAGGACAAAATGGTGACTTTTCCTCTGCTTCAATGATGACTATCAAACAGACTTAGAATCTAATAAAACAAATTTAATTGTGGGGGTTTTCCTTCACCTACAAATTCTGGCCTCCATGTTCTCCAGTGCCTTCAGAACAAAAGATTGGGATGTTGTTTCAAAGATTAACATGAAAAGTGGTTGATTTTGTCTAGTTACATATTGTGGTAATGAACCCAGCACAAATGAAGCTTAACAAGACCCTAAGTAGATGGGGACCTTTTATTTTTGTGTTGGGGTGTGAAATGTGTCCAGATATGAGCAAAGATCATTCCTTTGTGTGATATCCTTCACCCATCTCCTTGGAGAGAGAGGATGGCACGGCATAGAACTATAGTTTATTGCATGAATCCTCTCCCCCTAAGCCCTTTGGCACCTATCAAGCATTGAGCATCCCCCACCTCTCCCCACAACCTCCTCTCCCTGCAGCTGCTGCACCACTGATTCAAATGCCTCACTGGAGCTTGCAGGACCCCTACTAGCCTCTACTGTAAGCTGGCCTGAGGAGATGGTTCACACTGTGCTCACAAAACCCACAAAACTCAGTGGAAATTTCAGCCCTGAGATAATGATCCAAATTTCCATGAGCCCATAAAGCACTCTAAAAAATTAGCAGGGAGAGTGCAAGATCATGCATACCTGTGCAGAATTACTTGTCACCTAGGCAGGGAAGCAGAGAGGAGGATGTAAAAGGAGGAGGTTAGTGCAACAGCAGGGCTACATTTCTCTCTTTAGAAAATTCAGAACTATGGAGGTGCAAACAACTGTTCCCAAAGAAAATGGATACCTCTGTTTATAAGTAAAGTGTGGAGAGAACAAGACTGGCACTGATCCATGAGACCCTGGAAAGCTCAAATCAGGATGTCCTCCTTTCCTCAAAGCATCCGTATAAATGAGGAACAAAGAAAGGATTGCGTAAGTGCAGAAGTCAGACTAAATTATTATTTCAATTTTTGAAAAATTCTATTGCACAGCCTGGCCATGGAGAAGAGCAAACCCCAGTCTTTGTGGCAGTAGAACCTGCCACATATTTGCCCTGGGTAATGAGCTCAGAGGAGGAGATTTGAAAGAAGACTTTGCATTGTTCGAGGAGGCTCTGGAGCAGAGGGAGGGTGGAATTCCATCTGTTCACTTCCGTGCGGTTCAGTGAGCTGCTTCACTTTTAATGGTTCACTAGGCTGTGACACTTAGCAGAAATTACGGTAAATGTTTTTTAAAACCTTTACATTATCATTTAAGAAGCCGCATGACAAGATCACTGAAAAGCTAACCCTTTGATCTCTGTCTCTTGTGAGGTTTTTTTGTCTGATAATGGAGACAATGTACCATGTGCTGCTGAGGCTCGATAATGTGTTGATGTGCATACGTTCACTTTGTCCCCTGTCCTAATGACATCCTCTATGGTTTTAGGGGTTTTTTTTTGTGCCATTGCAAAAAATAAAACCAGATTTTTACCCTTATAATCTATAGTCACCTCGGCAGTTCCCATATAGCTCTTGGCACGTTAGGAGAGCTGACAAACAGCTCGCACTCCAGCTCAGATGGGAAGTACCCCATGTTACCGATCAGGTGGAATTCCACTTTGCCTGCTTGAGTGACTCTGTGAACAATGTAAATCATTAAGTAAGTCTTTGAAACAGTGCAGAGAGGTGATGGGGGAAGGGAGCTCTGTATCTGGTGCTTTTTCAATGTAATTTCACAGAAGGACTGTTTACTTTTCATAAACCTTAGAAAAAGACCAAGTGGTAGTCAACAAACTCAGTTTGACTTGAACACTGGGGCAGGAAATCATGGTAAATGCTTCTACTCTTCTGTTTAATCAGCATTTAGGACTTTTTTTTTTTTTTTCTCCTTACATTTTCTCCTCTCCATCAGAGTTTTCAGCACTTTATTGGTCTTTGCCAGCTGGAGAAAAGTCTATGGAATGCCTGGAAGTCTTGGAGCAGCCATTTGGATGTCTTCACTGCTGAAGAAATTGACTAGAAGTACCAAGAGAAAAATTCCTATCTTTTTGCAAAGAAGGGAAACAAGTACAAATGAAGTCAGGCTCCCCACAGATCCACATCTCACAAAGCTTGCTGCTGCCTTTGCCCTAGTCAGAGGAAAAGGTTCAAAGCTTCTTTAGACAGACAACACTCCCCCATCAGCATACACTGCATAGACAGCATGTCTCAGAAAGAGGCAGCCTGAAAAACAAGTATAAGCTACACATTCCAGACCTTAGAGACCACTCTTCTGTTTCCAGACATCTAAGAATTAAATTTTAAAGGCTGTTTTGGTACTGGGGACAACCGTGTGCAGATTCAGAAACAGATTTTTGCTTTTATCAGTCTGATTCAAGTCATGGGCATGAGTTCACAGCAGTTCAAGCCCTCTACTACGTGAAGATATTCCATAGGAAATAGATGTCTCTGAGATATGGATTCTGAACTGGGATGGTGTCCACAACATTGACTTCATTCTGTTCGCATTTTGTCAAGGAGCATGGTTTCCAGCACACTTTGCAAGTAGGAATTTGGCCATCACAAGGGAAAATTCTGCAGCAAAATATAGTTAAATGAACCCACTGAGTTCTTGCGATATGTTTTGTACTTTGTTGACCCTCTTGATGAAAAACACCCATTTTCCTCCTACAAGAGGGAATATGCCAAAAAAGGAAAAGGATGCTCAGACCATTCATGAAAAGCCTGATAACTATTTGCTGAGAAGAGAGAAAAGTCACCAGAGAGGGAGAAGGAGAAGGACTGCAGCTGAATTTCTGGTGGAAGAATATGATACTTTGGATAAGCCAGTAGAAAGGGAAGGAAGAAGTTGGTTGGAATTCCGGCTGTGAGTATCTTAATAGTGTCCCCTCTAGCTGTTGACTTGAGTAAGGTACTAGTGACCTTGAGAATTTGCCTTACAGCTAAAACAGCACAAAAAGATTAAATAGAAGCAAACAGCTAGATGTTGGCACCACAGGTCTGTTTTACATTGCTCCCTCCATCACCTCCATGCTGTCCTTTGCCCCTGATCTGAGATCAAGTACACAGCTCAGGAGCATCCAGGCTGGGGATGCCCCCACACAGTTCTGCTGTGTTAATGTGGCTGCTTCTGGCTGTCTCTGATTTGTCTCAAGAGCACACAGAGACAGCAAGACACCCCCATCTACTCTCCCTCAACTGTACTGAAATGTAATTTCAAGTATTTATTTTCAAGAAGTTACCAAGTCTTTTTTTTCTTCCCCTCTTGAGGATTTGCAAAAGCTCATTTGAACTCCAGTGTCTCTGTGTTGGTGCAGTGGCCAGTGAATGCTTTATTTTACAGGGACATGCTGCCTCTCAAACTAAATGTGGAATCCTTCCTGCAGAAATATCCCTATCTCATGAAATTGGAAAAGCATGGCTAATACAGAGCAAATAAATCTATCTGCATGTAGACTTTGACTGGTATCAAACTGGCTCATTTATTGCCACAACTCTTTGCTGGGAGATTTTTGCTCTGCTGTAGAGCTGCTAAATTCCCCTTGAGTACTATTAGTGTTGCTGCTTTTTATGTCTCTCTCCATGACACTACTCAGTGCAAGTTATAATTAACTCAGAGAAAGTAGTAGGGGATGGACTCTGTCTGTTAAGGGGGAGATGGGTACAGATTGGGAAAAGATAATGCCAAATAACCTTTGAGTTTTCTAGTATCCCCTAACCTCAATTATTTTTAGACCTCACCTTTTTACTGAGAGACAGCCAAAAGCCTGTTGCCTGCTGCAAACTGTAGCAATCAGCAGTGGTTTTCAGGGCTGAGGGAGGACTCGAATAACTTGACTTTTAAGACCTTTGTACTGGCCTTTTGCACAAGACTAGGTTTTAGCGTTGGGGAAATACAGAAGCCACCCCTGGCTGAGATCTTAGTATCAAAGGTGAAAATGTGTCTGTTTTCCAGCAACACTGGAAAGTCTGGGGAACAATTTATTGCTTAACTATTAAAGATTTAAACACCAAATGCAGGACCTGCACTAGGCACATGCAAGCTGAAGGGCTCATATACAGCCCAGAGCTGCAAAGCCAGGCTGAGAGAGGGTAGCACAGGATTTCTGAAGGCGCATGCACATAAAGAGGAGCCTAGCAAAGTTTCTTGCATTTCTTAAACTACTGAATTGTGGAAGAAGAAAAGGATAGAAAATTAACATACCAGTGATCATATGTGCTTTGGACACAAAAATTATTCCCCTGGCAGCAAAGAGTGAGTGCTAACAGTGGTCTTTGTGCTCAGCTCACAGAATCTTTGGAAGCTGACAAGGAAAAATAAAGTGTCCTTACTGACTTTGATGTCTGTCCTGCAGGTAAATTCAGCCATAAGCAACTTTATAGAGCCAAGTAAACCTACCAAGTTCAGCAGGACCACTTTCATGTGCACATTACTCACATGGGCCTCAGTAATGCATACTCACAGTCCAAATATTTGATACTTTTGAACTATTCAAAAAAGTGAGTTTCTGAACCAAGAAGCAATTTGAATAACTAGTGTGCTATTTTGATCTGCATTCTAATTTGAAAGCTCATCATTATTTACATGATAAATATAAACGGTGCATTTGGAGTTGTTATAGTCCATCATGTAAATCCGTATTTAAGCATTATGAAAAAGAGGATTTGTGACTCAGTAGATCATATTAGCGTTAGGGCAGTTATTCCCGTTGATCAAATCTATTTTCTTACTGCCCAATGTGCATCAAGTCCCTGCGATAAAAAATCCTTATGACATATTTACTGCTGTGTGAAATGATGTGGTCATTTTTAATTTCTTTGATTTTTTTCCTATGATATTCTAAGCAGCCTGGCATTCCTGGAGGAGAACAGCAGTCTTACTCTAGGTGGCCCTACTTTGGTCTCAGCTAGATGACCATGAGTGATGAGCTCCCACAGTTTAACAAAGATTCCTAGAAATATTTTACCCCTCACTCGATGATGTCTATGATGCCTCCCTCCCACAAAAAAAAAACCATGCCCACTTCATATTCTCCTTTCTCAGATAGAAAACATCAACTGCCTACTCCAGTTCCATTGTTTTATGTCATTATCCCACTGATCCACCAGACTTGTTCACCCCAATAGCCCAGTAGCACTCAGAGCTGGTCTCCTTGCCTACAATTGTTTTGCAAAACTGATTCAGTAGAAATGAGCTCCTGTCACCACTGTTCCCTGGGACACTTGGTTCTCCTGCCAACACTGACTCTACAGCAGTGGCTCACACAACCCCTGGGTCTGCACTACCAGAGGAATAGACAGTCAAGAGGCACACCCATTTTCCTTCTGTTCCTCCCAGGCAGGCAGATGAAGGTAATTCCCACATGCTGGAAAATCTCTACAGCTGGTGCTGAAGGGAGGAACAATCTCTTCTAGCTGCTGCACAGCACTACGTGCTTTGCTTGCTTCATGCTGGGCCAAAAAGACCAATTTCATTCTTCTTGCTACTGTTGTCTATGGGGCATCAAATACATGTGTATTCAGAGGAGGCGGTCAATGTAAACTGCAGAGATCAACTTTAGCATTTGACTATTCCTTCTTTTTTCCACCCCAAGGGCAATCAGAAAATACCTGCAATTACTGTGACTTTATTCATATGGCACAAAGCTTTTAGAGACCATTAATGAGCTAATGTTTTTAGGATAATCTTAACTGCCATCATTTTGCAGGCATCTCCTCACATGCTTGAAGGGGGAACACAGATTTTTGTCCCCTCAGCCTCCTGTAGCAGAAGGACCCTCTATTCTTTCCACTGTCTCCAGTTTAAGGCTTGTTTTGCCAACTAAGGGATTACAAACTTCAGTCCAGACCATCAAAGATTTCTAGAAACCTACACACTTCAGGCCAAAGCTTTGTTATTAAAATTGAGGTTATCTTTACAAAGCCCCAGTGGTTGTTGCTGATAGCCAAATCTTGTAAAAGACCCCCAGAAAGCCTGTTTCCATGTGATATGAGGACAGCAAATAGTGGGGCCACATCCCATGCACCCCGTGCACCCCTTCTTGAGTAAAATCTGAAGCAAACTGAATTTGGGAGGTGGGTCAGATAACACTGAAAGAAGATGGAAAAGGTAAAACAAATGAAATGTTAGAATAAGGGCAACATTTTGATTAGCAGATGCCTGGTATTCCCACAGTCTTGTTACCTTTGCTTAAATATTTGAGTAAACGTTCTTAGTTTAATAAACAAAACAGATGCAAAATCTGCAGCTAAGCTTTAGGAGTGTGTGTTAAAGCACAACAGGCAACTTCCATCTCCACTGGGACTGTGTTTTTTGATTCAGGATGGGAAACTTGTTGTTAAAACTGTTCCCAGATTATATCCCACTGGCCCTGATTACCTTGATGTTGGGAAAATGTCTCAAGGGACATAAATTGCCTGGAATCATTTGCAACAGCTGCCAGCAACTGCAATTCTATGTTATTACAAAAGCAATCTCCCTTCCTGGGAATTTGATTTGCAAAAATAGAAGAATTAATAGAAATAGAGAGAAAGGTTTTAAAATAAGATCAGTTTCCAAAAACCAGGCACCCTTTTTGACACAAGTATCCCTTATGCTCTCAAATGGGAATAATTATAGAAATGACTGCCACAAGATGGTACCTGCTTATGAAAAATAAATCTCTTCCTTGAATTTAGGCAGGCTCAAGTCAATATTTCTTGCAAAAGAAATCTCTCTTTTAAGCTCAGTATATTTTCTGGAACAATGGATATTGAATTGTGTCTGTTAATATAATCACTTGACATCTACCATTTTGTATATTTCGTGTTCCAGTGAAACCTTCTCTGTATTGCTAATGAAATAATTTTTTATGTTCTCAATAATCATTATTCTCTTTAATGAAAAGTTAGGGCAGATCTTTCAGTCCTTACATGTGGGAATAATTTCTACCCTCACATGGCTTTCTTGAGTTACTTAAACTGACTTGAGTGAATTAAAGTTTTGTAGGGATGGCTTGTTCATAACTTAAGTGCTAATTGACATCTATTTCAGAACATGACATTCTGGAATAAACCCTACTTTAAGACATTATTGCAATTACGGTTTTTATAACAATTACTGTAATTATGTTTAGGATAGTAAGTCATTGCAGTGGAATGTAAGGCAATGTCTCCTACCAGCTGCCTTTGAAAATCTTCTGTCAGAGACAGTGAGAAAGATCTGTCCTGAGTCACACAAAACATCTCTCACTAATATGGTGAAATTAAAGGAGACACAAGACTTCTGTCAGTAGATTTTAAGGAACGACTACTTGCAGTGCTTGGAAATTTCAGAGTTCTGTTATCAGGGATGAAACAAATTATTTCATTTCAATGCCTTTGCATCACAAAAAAGAGCAAGGTCCAGATACAGTGGTCAGTATAACAAGTAATTGGATAGAATAAACTGAGTCACTAGTACTTTAATTCCTATCCCCTGCTCTGCCTCCTCTTTAACACCCAGGTAACTGTCAAAAGGGGACCCAGCTATTACAGATGACAAGGGGTAAATACCTTCATGTTGTCCTCCAAAGGTTAAGGTTTACCAACCCCAGTTGGAAGCCACAATCTCCAATAACCATTAATCCACTAAACTCCAGTATGAGTGAACATATTTATGGCTGCAGTCACTAAAGGGTGAAATAAAGATTAGTTTTTAGTTAGGAACGCAAAGCTTTTTAGATCAATACAGACCCACTGCTGAAATCAATCTAAAGTTTGGAATTTTTAAGTAAAGATTTACTGGGCTTCCTTGTACAGTTAATTTTCCAAAGGGAGAATAGTCTCAGCAATGTTACATAGTAATCAAATTGAGTAAACACTAGTCAGTTCGTAAACTGACCTCAGTTATGCGCATAGCAAATGAGTGTACAGCAATAAAAATACCCATAATGTGGATAGTAAACTTGCCAATAAACAGGTAAAGCCAAAATGCACATATAGACTAACATGATAAAATATTAGCAGCTACATTTGCCTATTCAAAAACATAAATAATCAATAGACATTAATAATGAAGTTGTTCATGCATTTCTTTATTACTGTGCATATTAAGTGTTTCAATTATTTCTACTTAGTTTGATAGATAAATGTATATGTACATTTTATGCCTTGAAAAGAACATAGGCTTACTCTTCAAAACAACAGCTACTGTTTAGATGAAAGAACAAGTGGACTGGAAATACACAGCTTGTTATACCCCTCTGCTGTTCATGTTTGATGCATGTATACAATTTATTATGCAATTTTTTGAGATTTGACAAAGTAATTGTCTGGCAAACCATAGCTTTAATGATGGTTTTTCTGCTTCAAACAAAAGGTCTGAAGGTAGTGTAGGAAAATGACTTAATAGATCAGTGTCTATAAATGCTGTTAATGTGTACTATATATATATATATATATATTCGCAATAGTAACCCAAGTTATTTTCTGAGTTACCGCACAATATGTTGTGAGATTCCATGTGGTAAATTCATTTTTGTCATCAGAGCTACTGCATGAAATCTTGTATGTTGAGCTGTAACTTCCAAAATAACTCAGGGTCACTGCCCTAGTTTTAGTCTGGGTGTCTTTAACTGGGAGTTCTTGACAATGGATCTGAGGCTGTGAAAAAGCCTGGACATTACAATAGTCCCATGGTGGCTTAAAAAAGACAGAATTTCCACTGTTAACCCAATTTTACAGGGTTTGTCACTTGGCACTTAAAATGCATTTATGTCTGTAACCAAACTCAAGGGGCAATAAATAAATTTTCTTTTATTCTTTTTTTAATCATCATAGCTATTCTTGAGACAAGCACCAGAGAAATACTAAGTTTTTATTATTTTGAAAAAAATTGCAATCTTTTGTAACTAAAATATGTCTAATTTGAAAAAAAAAATACTAATTTTCAGCAGAGGGAAGCTCTTAATTTTGCCTGTCTCCCAGTTTTATCATCGATAAAATAGCACTGGGCCAGATTCACAGCTTGTATGAGCAGTCACTGGGTCCACCACGACTGTCCCTTTATATCAGCAATGAACTGTCTGCTGATGACCTGTATCCAAATGAAGTTAAAATGGAAGCCTTTTTTCATTTTTCTCCAGTGCTATTTCTCAGCTCTAGAATTTCTAGGATGTTTATTTATATCTTGGTGTAAATGAATATGAGGCAATGGGCAGACAGGAAGACGTTATCTTGTGAGCAATAGATACCTGAAAATCACCCAGGCAACTTGGGTCTAAGAAGAAAAAGAAAAAATAGAAAGAGATTCAATTCTCATGACTGGGCTCCAGCATCAAATATTGCTTTGTTCTATTTCATCACCATTTTTTAGAATTAATGATATCTATCTTCACATCCTCTTTTAAAATCTTTGATACAGGACTCATGAATGAACTTGTTGATATGAAAGAAAACTATAGTCTCCTCTTAATCCTTTGGTACAACAGAAATAGAGCTACTGTTGATTTCCTCACTTTTCCCTTTTGACACCATGGAGATCTTTGAAAAGGTGCAGGGGAACAATTTCCAGCTGTGAATGGCTGGCATATCCTTCCTGACAAAGCAGACCATAGATGATCTGCTTGTATTCCAAGGCAATGTCACTCAGAGCCAAATATAAGGATATTTTTATTATGTGAACTAGATGCTGGGCTGAAACAGCTGGCTGGTGACAGACGGAGCCCTGCCAGTCTTTCAGTGATGACTTCTTTTTGGTTTCTACTGCCTGGGCCAGATTTGAACCAGCAAGAGCTAGACACAACTTCCCACCTTGCTGAGAAGCATAGAAACAGTTAAACAAATGAAAGGGATTATTTTCTTTCTCATAATTACCCCCCAGATTATCTGCTACTAAATTTATATAATCCCTGGGAAAAAAAAAATTTAAAAGTTGTTTTTACAATGTTACACCCTACATCAAACTCAGGTAGCTATTTTGCAGTTGGACCTGGTGGAAACAAGACAGAAGACTTGTTTATCTGGGTAGCTAGTTGGGTTAAGTTGGAGCCACTGCTGGATTTCACCAAAATCACCCTCACCAATTAGTGAGGGTCAACACCAGTTAGGGGAATATTGCTTGACCTTCACTGACTACATAAAATTAAAGATTGCCTGGTTTTAATCTCATGAAGCCCTGTCTCAATGTTTTGTGTTTGTTTTTTTTCTCGCAGCAAATTAACTAATTTAAATGATGAGATCTTGACTTTAAAAATATCATTTGGGAAAGGGGAGAAGAAGCAGCACATTCACTGTTTCACAATGGTGCTAAGTCTGGTTACTGAGAAAGCAATCTCTACAGAGAGATCAAGAGAGATCACCTTCTTCCCCTTTGCAACAGAACAAGACTCTCTATTTAAGCACAGCCCCAGTCTTCAAGCAGCCAGGTCAGAAGGAAGGTGCTCTACGTTGTCTTAGAATGATGGAGAAAACCAAGTTTCAAGTTTCAACTCACCTTACCTTTTCTTCTTTACATGCATGCCCCCAAAATCGTTAATAAATTAGCATCTTGGTGGTCAAAGTTAATGTCACATTTTATTTTACGTCATTATTTTCACAAGAAGGACTGGACATCCAGTGAGTTCTATCTGCCACATCCAAAGGGAGAAGTCAATTCTGGGGCAGTTAAAATGGAGCGCTATGGGAAAGATTTCCACCCCCAGAGCACTTAGACTGATGGAGAACAAAACTCTTTGTCAGCAGATTTTGCTTGAAAGGGATTTTTTTTAAAAATTTGCAACTCCTCTCTCCCTTGAAAACTGGTAGTGCTCTCTTGGGGCTTATAAGAGTCACATTAAACCTATGTATTACATATTTCTTCAGTACGGAAATGTCTTTTAGCCACTGCAATCCAGTTAGTTAGTTCCTGTTGCTCCAAAGCTTGCCCTTTCCCCCATGTGTCTCAAAACACTGCCTCAAGAAACCAAGCAACTGGGATGGAACACTTAACAAAGCCTGACTGTGCCTTTCAAGCAATCAACAGCGTCACTTGCCACCAATGTATCCTCCTCTTAGTTTTGGAAGGAGTCCTTTGTGCACCAGGCGGGGAAAACTCAGCCAAACTGACTGGCAAATGCAGACACGTATCCCACAACTGGAAGGCATTCCCTTTCAAGAGAGTACTTAAGAATATGGTTTAAGAAATGCTTAAATGCTTTCCTGAACAGAAATGGACTTAAGCACAAGAGAGTATCCCTTAATTGGGAGTACAGTGCACACACAATCACTAAAGCTCGTATTATATGCCTGAAAATCGAGTCCCAGAGCGTAAGCTTTTCCAAGTGATGGTTAGAGGGTTCCTAGTTGTAGCATGGTTCTGTACAGAAGGATTTGCTTAATCCACCTTGCTTTTAGATTGCAATTTCCCCAAGCTTAGCTGCTTCTTTTAACAGTTCTGAGTTCTCCCTCCCCCTCCAAGTTATTTTAATAACTCTTTCAGAGGAAATGCCTTATATTTTGATATTTCAGAAGCTACTGGTTTTCTACAAACTTTATTCATGTAATCTTGATTGCACAGCATTGCATTACATGACTTTTTTTTTTTTAATGTTGTTTATTCCTTTTTTGTGGACTGTGAGAGGAGGAACAGCATGCCTTTCAGTGCTCTTAGGATCACTCATTTAGGGCACTGTGTAGCAGCACCCAGTCCACCCCCATGAGTCTTGGGTAAACAGGGCAAAAATCTGAATACTTAATGGTATTATGAGTCTTTGTTACAGTGAAATTTCTGTTTTGCATACATTCAGGCACAGAAACAATACTTCACAATATATCTGTGAGCACAAATAGAACCAGTCAGTACTCCTGGAGGAATCTCAAAGCAGTAGGCAAGCACGGATTAACCAGGACACCTTACAAGCAATCAGGATGGCTGTGACACCTTGGGGCCCAGTTCTGCCAGTGTCTACAGTCACAGAGTTACACCAGCCACTGGTATCACTATCGTGATAGTAACCATTCAGAAATACCCAGCTGGGTGTGAAGCTGGGCAGATGAGCTCAGCAGGGCTGAGGGGCCACAAGCTGGGAAAGGCCTGGACTGCACTAATGGAAACTCTCGTCTAGCATTTGTTAACTAAAGCACAAAGATATAAAAGAATGCACCTGGGTCAAGGTTGTTACATCTTTATGATTAGACTCAAGACAACTTTTGATTCTCTCGCACTCCCAGCTCCTCGCAATGCCTCACAGCTCCTTGGTTTCCAGGGAAAGGGTTTCCTCAGAAAACAACAAGGCACTTAGGAGATTTGCATGGTTCCCAGGTGTTAAAGCATGCGAGCCAGCACAAATACAGTCACTGGGTGTCAGTGGTGGGAATCCAGATGTCCGGACTGGAGGGTCTAACAACCACAGCCTCCTGAAACGTTCCAGTCCTGCCCTACTCCTAGACTGACACTACCAGTGATGAAGGGAGTAGTTAATCTGAACTCCAGGAGCGGTGCACTGGGATGCCAGGTCTGCCTTCAGAAGTGTGAACTCACTTCCATGTCAGAAGCTTCAGGGTGGATTATACAACAACGTTCAGCAAGAGTAGCAGTGCCACTGGTAACTGCCTGTACTGCTCTTGTTCATCTGCTTGTACAGCACTCGTACCTCAAAATGGACCTGTGCTCAGACCTGTCCAAACGATTAGCACGCCTTGCTGCCCAACTAAAACAACCCAGCCCACCTGTAGCTTCTACCTTTCCAGAAGGACCCTGGAAAGAAACTTCCTGTGGTGGTACACCCCATCTACATCCAGGTGTCTCTGCTGAGGGCCAGAATCTCTGTTTTACCATTTGAAAAGCAACAGTGGCAGAAACGCAGACTGTTCAGAGAGTTCAGCAGGCCAGATGACTTGCACAAAAGACAAATGCTGTGCCCCAGAGAGGGGAGGCAGCTGAAGCTCTGTTTCTGACAGCAATCTCAATGACAAAAGGGCAGGTGTTCAGAATTGACACGTATTTCAGTTCTTAATAATAAAGATACTGTGCATGAAACTTGATTTCTGAGATGTACCAGGATGCCAGTATATATCACAACAAAATCTGCCAAAAATCCCCCATAAATCATCAGTTGTGCAGAGATATATTTTATATTACAAGCACATACAATAAAGGCATTTGAAATTTTTTTATAAAATTAATCTTACTGAAACATATTTACCTTATTTATTTACTGAGTTTGTTCTCTAGGATTTCAATGACTGCCTTATCCTGTCTTGATAAAAGCCTCTTCTGCACCAGGACCTCTTCCTTTAATGGCAAGATGTGATTTGGAGCTTGTAATATTGACCTCCTTACCACAAGCCTCTGCAGTCAGACTTTGGTAAACTGAGGAATCTGAAGGGATAGAAAGAGCTGAGGAAAAGGATGATGACTAAATGCACAACACCTACAAACCCATGGCTTTGAAAAGATGAAAGCATGGGCTACTGCCCACTGTTCTTTGGAAGTCCAGTCTAGGAGCAGAGCCCTGTAGCTATGACAGGGAACACTTCAGGGTTATGTATTCAGTGCCTCAGCAGAGATGGTCTTTGGTCGCAGTGGTTTTCCTGAAGTCTGTGACTGTTTTAGGTATATAAACCAGAGATGTGAAGTCCCTGCTTAAACCAAGTGCCAAGTACATCTACTTTGGCTGTAAAGAAAAAAAAAAATGGATAATTTTACATGGTGCAGGTCTGGGAGTAACAGAACAAGAAAGCAAGCACGTAGTATTTTCTGACAACAGCTGCCATCTATAAGAGAAGAACTTTAATTTTGCACTTAGAAAATACTGTACCCAGGACTTTTGGAAGTATTTCTCCAATGTAATTCATAAGTGACCACAAATTATACAGGTAAGACTGAACTTTATTTCAACCTGAGTTAGTGTAGCAAAGTTAAATAAAAATTAGCCAGGTCTTTTCACTAAAGAGCAAAACATACCAGTATGCTAGTCTAAGAAACTTGCAACCAGGACGTATTTTTGCAGCTTACAAAGGTGTAAGTTTGTGTGACACATCAGTCAGTGCTAACTGATACAAAACCTCAAAGGGTTTATTTACAGCCATTATGGTAGCAAAGTTCAGCATAAAAAGTGTGACATAGAAATCATTCTTTCCATCTACTACAGTTGGGAGACAACTCACATCCCTGAAGACAACAGCTACTATCAAAATGGAGGCATCTTGTAATTCACATTTCTCTTCCTCTCAACAGGGTGAAAATCTGTGTGGCCAACAGGATACAGCAGGGAGAAAGCCACAACTAGAGCAAATAAAAGAACAAGGTTTTAGAAACTGCATAGGATGGTGTCATTTTGGGAAGAATACCATGCTTCACAACAGCAGCTGCCTTACCTCTCCTTGAAATTTCTTCCAGAAATAATTGACATCCAAGGGAGGGGGAAGGGATCTATCTGGCAAGGAAAAAGAGAGAGGTATGGCAGAACTTCTTTATTAAGGTCACCAGAAAATAAATAAAAGCAAAAACTGCCTTGATGCCTTTCAGTTCCAGTCCTTTGCATTCCTGAGCAATCTGACTCCAGCTCTGTAAATGCATTGGCATCCTTGGCCAAGTCAAAGAGAAAGACCATGAGACCTGGCATTCAAAGTCCCACTCCTGGTGTGTGTTTTAATTAACAGGAGCCTGAGCATCATCTGTGAAAGGGGATGCAGCTCGAGGCTTTCACACCAGGTAAAACTTTCTGTGACTGCTTGTTCCAGTCTCCTTTCATGTGCATTTCATTCAAGGGCATACATTCCACCTTTTTTTTCTTTTTTCCTTTTTTTTTTTTTTTTTTTTTTGACAATTTGTTGTTGTTGAACAGAAGAACAGAGCTATAAATGTGAGGGTAAAATATATCATGAGATAAAGTGTGGAGAACATGTCCTCTACCAAAATGTCCCTTGGTGGAAAGAAAAGGCCCAAAATATCTAGAACAAGAATTCCCCCTGCTTCCTGCCTCGTACAACTGTAAAGGAGCAAAAACCAAAACAAAGCCCCAACCCATGGGCTGTGCTATGCACGTTTCTAGGGTATCAGCTCTGGCAGAAAGTTGAAAGGTTATGTTTGTGAAATAGCAGCTGCTTTCCTGCCATTTGGTTCAGGCTTCTGCTTTGCAAAGTCTCGAAACTGAAAGACAAATCTGACAATATGCTAATCTTCCAATAAAAAATGTGACTTCTGAACCCTTATCTGTTGAAGAGCTGACAGTGAAGTTCAGAGACGGTTGTCTAACCAGAAAAAACGATAGAGAAAATATGCCTTCAAATAAGATCATAAATCTTGAACAGTGCAGGGGAACAAATGTAAAAGGAACGTTTTACCACTAACACCATTTAGTAGCCTCACTTTCTCTCCCTTCCACCCCTCCAGCCTGATCATACTTGCAAGGAAGGAGGATGTATCCTGTCAAAGCAATAATATGAATACAAGGGGATAGAGGGTGACAGTGTATCGGCTACTGAAACCAGACATTATTTCCATCACTCCTGGGGTGTGGGGGGAGAGCAGAAATACAAAACAAATACTGTGCAACCTGAATATAAGACTTAGTTCCCCCCCCGGCCCCCCCAGCAACACACACACAAAAAGTTTGCATATTGCACAGGGCCCTTGAAGATCATAAATCTATGCATGAGAAAGATGTAGTGGAAATTTTTGGGGGG
>VWZN01003146.1:132050-161314 GCA_013396955.1 Regulus satrapa
TATTTCTGGCTAACTCACTATGTTAGTGTTCTGTCATGCTTATCACCTTGTTGTCTAACTGATTCTCACTCTGAAATCAAAAACATCAAATACAACTATTTTGCAGCGTAAAGTGTTTCTGAGATGCCACTGTTGTAAGTTGGTGCCTACCCTTTGCATTTCAACACTCAAAAGTGATGACTTTCAAAAATGCAAACCCCAAAAACTCCTCAGGCAAGATTCTGCACGCCGCCGGGGGCAAGCTGATGCTCGTGTCCTGGTGGATTGCTGAGATACCAGCCGGCTTGGTTCAGTGGAGATACCTTTCCAGCTTCAGTGGTCCATGTCATTTGAAGGATATGTAGTGGTGTTCTGACCACTGAATGCTTACAAGTGTCATGGATGCTGCAAAAATCTGATACTGCTGGTGCTGGGAGTTGACTTTCCCTGCCAGTGGGAGCATACACAAAGGGATTGCACTTTAGGCAGTCCCTGAGCTGCACCTAATGACTTACAGGAGACTCTAAATACCACAAATGCTACTTTTAAAATTTGTAATAGGTCTGTATGTCTGTGCATACAGTGGTATTTCAGAGACCCTTAAGCACAGAGGGTGAAAACATGCTGTCACCTTCCCAACTTTAATGTGTGTCTAATAACAGTATTGTAACTAGCTGCTCCTGATTGGGTTCTTTAGTAGCAGTGAAAAGAGAGCAAAACAATTCAGATTTATTTATAAGCAGGCATTAGAACTTACTCCAAATGTTAAAGTGTTGGAGATGTTGAAATGCTTCGTAATGCAGAATGAAATTACTATATTTTCATTTTTGCTCTTGGACGATATTCCTGGAAATTCATAAAGGTCACAAAGGCCCATCTTTGAATCTTAATCACTTTAAGATTTTGCCAGGCTGCCTAAGTGTACAAATGCCTTCTTAAAAATGAAGGAGGAAAAAAAAGAAACATTAATGACTACAGAGATTTCCAGATTTGTCCTGTCTGTTACTCACAGTTTAAATTAGCAATTTTAACAGGTTGACATTCATTTGGTAAAATTTTTTTTAAAGGAAGAAACCTGCAGAGTTCCTTAAGTTACTAATTTGCAGAAGGAAATCTTAAAAGTAACTAACAGTGAAGTACATGTGCAAATACATAAAAATTACTACACAGAAAAAGACTTCAAAACTCTGATTACTTTTTTCTGTGAGTAATGGTGACTTTGGTAATTGGGAATTTAATGAAAGGTCATTCGCCAAAGATTCCCATGTCTTTAGAAAGAGATTAACTGTTCCTCTTGTGCAGTGTAATAGCTCCTGCACAGTACAGTAAGGGTTGATGAGAAATGCAAGCAGCCCAGTGCCATAGCCACCTGCTTCTTGCATGTTCAAGAAATGAGAATTGCACTCAGTGTTAGAATTTGCCAATAACTTTCCTGTATTTTTTAAAAGAACTTTTTTGTTGTTGTTGTTTGTTTTTTTGTTTGGGTTGGTTTGGGTTTTTTTGGTAACAGGATACTTTTAAAAAGCACCTATATTACATATCCACTTGCACACTTTGGAGTACATTGGTATCAGGGATCAGGACATCTATTTCTTAATAGAAACCAATGTAACAGGACACTCAAATTATGCTGATTCTCCTCTGAAATGCAACTATTAATCCTGTGGTCAGGACTGGAGGGAAGATGTGGGCTCATGAGAGGCAGTCTGTGCTCTGTTGGCAAAGGTATTTATTTATAATGTTTGTGCCACAAATGCAGATCCTGCAGTGCAACTGATACTGGGGCTAGGAGGCTGAGAACCTAAGTTGTCTTTTGTGGTACAGTGAAAAACACTGTTTACCTGCAGAGAGTTGGGTTTTTTTTCAAGAAATTTCCTAGGAGAAGGTAATGCTTCAATGTCCTGATGTATTTTTGTAAAATTAATTTTCAAGGTACAACAATGAGCTGGACTTAAAAACTTGAGGAATTATGTTCCTGAGCCTTTGCTATTGTGAGACTTTGCTGTGTGCTCTGAGGTTTAGGACTTCACCACTGGGAAGGGGCGTTTTGGCTTTGATTTGACGTTTAATCAGGTGCTCAACTCTAGGCAAAGTTAGTAATACTGTTGGCTCAGTGATCCTCACATCATCAGGGCCTCAGCATACAAGCTGCTGTTAAAGCCTCTGGAATCACAGTAAGTTTTGATGTCACTAGGAAAAATCATAGTTTATTTCAGCTTGGAGTGGGGTGAGTGACCCTGAACATTAGGTTTAAATTATGTTTGTCTGTCCCTGAACGAAACATGTAGCTCTGTGCTGTATCATCTTCTGCAGTTCTGGGAAGAAAATGCATTTAGATAGAGGAAAGTTCATATTCCAGACATTTTTTTGACTCTCGGATCTTCACCAGAGTATTGAGTAGATTAAAATGTCTCTGTGCTTTACTGTGTAATGTAATGTATTTTATATAATACATGGTATGCATTTAAAATTACTTAGAAGTTTGGGGATAGAGCATTACCACCTGCAGATCCTCTCCCCAGCAAAGAGTGCTTGGGCTGGTCCGTCCCTCCCAGGATCTGCTGGCAGAGCAGCAAATACCTGAAGGCAGAGGGGACTGAGGGAAGTAAAACTGGGAGGGAGGGGGAAATGCAAAGAAAGAAAGGAGTTGAGATACGCCAGGGAGAAACGGGATAGAAGTAGCAGAAGCAGGAAAGTGAAAATGAGTGAAGAGGTGAGAGAAGGATAGTTTTGAAGGGAGAAAAATGTAAGAACAGGATACCAGACAGGAAAGGAAACGAGCAAAACAAAAAATACCCTGGCGGATAAAAAGAACATAGGGAATGAAACAAAAGCGGGAACACTAATTCTTGTCAGAAACAGCATCTTTTGTCAATAACAGCTGAGTTTTGCAGCTTCTGGAAATGGTTTTTTAGATTTGGGGGAGGAAAAATTGATGGGGATCAACCAACTGACATAAGATAGGAATAGTCCTAGACAGAAAATAAAGAATTAAAGAGCACAAGTGAAAAGAGGGAAATAAGGAGACAAAGAGAGAAGAAGGCTAAGCCTGCCCATGCTGTTTTATGGGTTCAGCAAAGTCCCAGCATGTACAGACCCAGCTGGCTTTTTATACTTTTGTTCCCTGGACTACTAGACCTTGGGGAGATTAGAAGCTCAAATTATGGTCCTGCTAAAGCTAATTGTAGAGGTGGTTTGGTTTGCTGTTTGGTTGTTGGGTTTTTTTAAATTTTGTTTCAGTGGAGAGAATGTGTCATCCAGACTGTTTGGTGTTAGGCAATATTAGTGAAAGTGATAGCAAACTAAACAGTGACAGGTGATGAAGATGATATGAACAAGTTTTCATTCAGTAGGAAGATGATAACTGCTGATGAAGAAGGAAAATGTAAGGTGCTGAACAGCATGAGACAGTGGCATTTTTGTGGAAGGCATATATGCCTAGTCTGTTTTACTTTCTACAGAGGAGATTAAAAAATTGAAGAAACCAGTTACATCCCTTGGCAATTAAATAATTTCCTTCTTGCATACCCTATTTATCTCCAAATCTCACAGACCGTAGTTCATTTTGACTTCTTTTTCTATGGAGATTTTTGTAGAATCTCAGCAGGACACGTTTGGTGGTTGTAAAAAAGTGTGTGTTTTTTCATTGAAATGCACTCTGTGTTTTGGTTACAACCACCTACCCATCCCTTTGTGATCATAACAGCAATATTTGGATTTTTAACTAATATTCATGATTAATTGCAAGTGAGAAATACTACAGATCCCAAATGTACATACTGATAAGAAAAACATATCTTAAAATGTACACTAATTATTAAGTTTTGCAGTTACAGTATGGATGAAGTAGATGTGAGGCTCTGGTTTATTTTTGTGAGCTTTGGATCAGTTTTTACGTGCCTAAATTCATGTCAGGAAATTGTACATGTGCCAGGACTCTCTCAGCTGAGCTGCAGAAGGGAGACTGACACGTTAGAGGCTGGGGGGTAGTGAACCACAGACCTGCAGTCAGTTTAATCCTAGTTAGTCTCACCTACTTTCCTTACTTGCCTCATGTGCATTCATTTGCCATTGGAGACAAGCTCATGCTGAAATGTAAGTGGAAAGATGTGAAGTTTCCTAAAGGCTGGGAGGCCTGGAGCTCACATTTTGGACAGAGGAAGCCCCACTGGCCTCACATAATGGATGTGGGTCAGGAAAGCCCTTGGGAGCCTTTTTAAGGACACATATGTCCTAGCTGGTAAAATCCTTGAAAGCTGCTGTGGCATAGGTGATAGCCATCTTTTTGGCTCATGTATAGTATTTTATGAAGGGTGTTTAATGGGCTTTTTTATGGACAAATATCTCTCCAACAGCTGCAGGTGAAGAAGGGTTGTCAGGCCAGGTTGCACAGGTACTTGCCCTGCCAGCCAGTTTGCCAGTCAGAGGCACTACTGGGAACAGTGTCTTTTGTGAACTGGGATAGTGTCCTGATTTGTGTCTTTAAATTATAGGGCTCTTCCCCAGATTCCATCCACTGAACTTCATCTGTCTCCTCTTTGGAGCCCTCTGTTAGCCCAACTCCTGAGGGCCGCTCCCAGCAGGTTCCTGACCTCACTCACACCAATCCCCACTGCTCCAGACCTCTGTGCTTGGGTCTTTAGAGACTGCTGCTGTTTGCTGAGCTGTGCTCCTCCTTGGCTTTGTTCCCCTGCCTTTTTAGCACTTGAAGCAGCTTCAGATACCTGTGTCTTCATCTCCAAACTCTTTTTCCAAGGGGAAATCTTTCACTGGATTTCAGAACAGCTTGTTCTAGAGGGAGATCTAACTAAGTTTAAAAACAAGTAATATTACTAAGCTTACTTATTCAAACTGATGACAAAGTGGGAATTTCTTCCTCAAATGCTTGAGTAAAAATGCCCCTTTCCGCCATCTGTGACAGTCTATATAGCAGCTTTACAAGTCATGCAGGTCCCTAAAAGCAGAGCTGTCCCCCATGAGTTCCTGTTCTTGCCCATCCTTTGGCAGCTCAATACATCTCTGTCCTGTTGGGAAGTACGTAGGTCATGAGTGGAGCAGAGCTTTTTAGATGAGGAAGTCCCATTTCAGACAAAATCCTCCTGGAATGATTCAGGCTTAGGGTGTACCTTTTACAAGTGGAGTGCTCTAGGATCATGGTGAGCATCAGACGTATCTGTCTTGGCTACTGGTCTGAGACTTTTCTGTTCACACTTTGCCTGATGTGCACCCCATCATGTGGAGAGAAGAGGTGGAAAGGAGAGGGTCTTAGAGGGCATGTTGTGGCCTGGGGGTCACTACAGTTTTTTCTTTATAGCAGAAGAATAGGAAGATTCTGGGTCTGTAACTGAACAGAGCTGAGCAGTAAATGGAACAGAGCTGTGATAGTGTAGTTGTTTGGATTTGTACTTGAAGAGAAAGCACAGGGAGCCCTGGGGGCAAGGGGAGTGAGGAGAGCTGACATAGAACACAGAATCAACACAAAGTAGTTTGCCAGGAAAAAGCTTTGGTTCTGTTAAACTCTTGTTATTAAAAAATCCATACAATTTTTAAAAACACTCTTTCATATTTTTCAAACAACTTCTGTGTTTTAAAAATCCAAGGAGTTTTCTAAATCAGAGCAGAGTTTGTTATTATCCTTTGCTTAGCATGGCCTGAAAAGATTGACCAAGGAAGAGGAATCGTAAAAGAAGGGTTTGAGCTGGACCCCCCTGCTCTGTAAACATCTCTCACGTTGGTTTTGCTGGAACAGCTTCTGTCTGGTATTACATGCTTACCAAAGGACCATCTAAAGAAATTGAAGACTGCAAGGTTGAAGACTATTGGTAGATACTTTCTGGCATCACTTTTCATATTTGCTGCCTCCCTGAAATTTTCCTTAAAGACCGTCATGCTTAGTATTTAGTAGTCAACACTTGCTGTATTCTTGGAAAGCAGACAATAAACTGAGCAAATATTGTCAGCTGCCAAGTTCAATGGAAGCAGACGGTTTGCAGTGAAGCTGGAAGTAAATAGAAGTTGGTGCCACAGTTGGTTCTTCTTTCATTCCCCAACTGATGCCTTCTTTCAGTTAAAAACAAACAAACAAATCAGTGGAAAAGGTAACAAGTCATATCTCGAGTGAGCTGGCAGCAAGGTGTGTTTCTTTCCTTTGGCTTCCTTTGGAAAAGGAGCCTCAGCTGGAGAGAACACAGCCTCTGTCTGATGCAGAAACCTTCTGTGGACATGGACATCAGACACAGAATCAAACAAAAAAGGACTTTTTTGACTTCCCAAAGTCCAAAAATCAAAAAGTAAGAGCTGGGTGAAATTTCCTAGGGGAAAAAGATTAAAAAGATGATTTGATGACTTTGAAGTATTCTAGAAAGAATTTCCATTTTACAACCTCTGTCAGAAATAAAAACAAGCAAGCAAACAAACAAACAAAATTTGAACCAGCCAACAAACCAAACCCAGAAAAAGGCCAAACAGAATGAGGTGAAGAAGGGAAAGCAATTTGCAAATGTGTTTAGCTTTGACCCTTTTTTTTTTTTNNNCCTTTTTTTTTTTTTTTTTTTTTTTTTTTTGGGTTCAGGATAAAGGGAATTACTTAAAGGTTTTTTTAGATCTTCCACCACTGAGGAAAAATCTGTAGCTTGAGTAGTTTTACCAAGGAGATTCACAACACGGGAGGTTTTGTGTCTCGTGGCTAGTAAGAATATCTTCAGCATTCAGATCTGGGAGTGCAAGGAGGCAAAGATGAGAAGGACACTCCTGTGTTCTTCCCAGAGGAGCACTGGATAGGTGTCACTCTTCCAGGGTAGCTGTCACTGCTAAGCTACCTATTGCATCAGAGGCTTTTACCCTGAAAAGGAAGGGACATTGACTTCAAAAAATCTTCCAGACAAGAGCTGGAAGCTAACTTTTAAATATTAACATAGAGATCAGCAGTAGTGGGATTGGTTTCATAAAGAAAAATGTGGTTCTCAGAGCTGCAAACAGATTCTAAGTTATTTTAATACAGGGGATGGAAAATTGCCTGACAGCTTTAGAAATAAAGGAATCTTTAACTTGTAAGGTAACTTCTTATCAGTTAAGTGTGGCCTGCCAGATAAAATATTCACTTATCCTTAGACTTTTGCTTTTAGAAGGAAAAGGAATGATTTTTATTAAAGGCAAACATTAATTCTTCTCTATGCTTTTTTTTTTTTTAAGTATTGGACAAATTTTTAAAATAAATTCTAGTAGATTCAGAGGAAAAAAACAACAATCAATGTCTGCAGCAAATCATTCTCAGCCCAGTATTTGTCTTGCTGAACTTTATTCTGTCAATGGTCAGCAAAATGTATTAAATGAGCATCATGCTTAGTGAAGATTACTGTGAGCTCTACTGCAAGGAAAACTGGTACTTGGGGCCTTCTGCCAAGCATGCTTACCTGGAGAAGGAAAAGATGAGAACCAAAATCTTCATTATAAGACTGATTTCCAGGTTTTTAGTATTTCTATAAAGCTTTTTCACATTCTTTCAGTGTGCCTGGGGCAATAGGTGCAAATTAGAAGAGGTAAAAATATCCATTCATACAGCAACTTCCATACATTCAGCAAATTTTTGAACATACTTTGAACTGAAGAACTAAAAAGTTTCTTGGTCATAATTTGCAAGAGACTTTATCTTGCTTTATGTTTTGACAAAATCAGGATATTCTCAATGTCCATACTTTATCCATAAGGAGAAAGACACTATGCAGGACTTGGTCAGTTGACTATGAGAACTCAGGTCCTTCCCCTAGGAGTGCTATAGGGTTAGGAAGAGATTTTGGATGGCTATTCACCTACAGGTTGTGATGTTTGTTAATTCATTTTATGTGATAACAAAACCTCATAAAATTCCTTTGTCCGAAATAAATTTTACATTGTACCTTATGGCTTTCATTGAGTTCATAGTTAAACTCCCGGATAATTAGATTTCCTCTCTATTAAACATGTGTTACTAATCATGGCTATCTTTGCAGTCAAGTATGGAAGCCAAAATCCATTGAAATAAGCAGTTTTCATATGACACTTCTGTTGCACTGAAATGCCCATCCAGGAGCTGGGAAGGTAATTGTTGAAGATCACATCCCATGTTCTCAATGGCAAAACACTTTTTTCAGTCATGGGCAAATGGATGCTTGCAACATTTGTTCAGTTTTGCAGACTGCAGCTAGATTGTCAGCTACGTTTTTGTTGAACCCTGCACCGCTTCAGATGCCTTTTGAGAAGAAAAGGGTTGCTAAAGACTATGTTGGTTTCTGAACCTTTAGACCTTTTGGTGTTAACAAACAAAAGGTCTGCAACTGAAATGTTGATTTGGAAAAATATGTATCTCTGTTTTTATTAACTTGAGGTTGGTACCTAAACTCTCTGAAATAATTTGTTTCTGCTGCAGGTTAATACAGTCCCCCTTTTCTGAGATTCTTAATATGTATTTTGACAGTATCACTGTCAGATTCTCAGTTTCTCAAATCCTTTGATGGAATGAGAAATGATGATGTAGGTAAAACTAACCATGCATTCACCCGCACTTGCTGGGTCTTATGGCTGGTTTGTTTGTGCCTGAATTCAGTGGGCAAACACCTGGAGTTCAGTTTGGCTCTTCTGTGTTTAAGGCCAGCACTGAAGCCAGAGCAAGGATGCCATCATATCCATCAAGTCCCTGCTCTGAAGACCTACCTGGCTCTCTCCATACTCAAAGCCACTTGTATGTCTTAAGTTGCATTTCTCTTTCTGATTTGTAACACTGTACTGGATGCATTAAGAACCACAAGATTGCCAGAATCACAGAATTCATGGTTATATTCTTTCCTTTTCTTTGCATTCCCTAATGCAGAGTGCAGAGCCTTAGTGCATTGTTTAAAAACTGGAAGAGTCTGGAGCAAACCTGTTGTTGAGGCTTGTTTTGTTGCCAGCTTTTGTAGAATGAACTTCTACTAATTGGCCAGATAAGGAAAACCCACCAGGGCAAGATTGATGGATATGTTAATAAAGAAAAACAATGTACAAGAGGAGTATTTCCCATTCATGCGTTTTCTATTAACATGAGGCTATCAAGGTTGCAAAAGAGTAGGAGTGGTTGTCAGGAGTGTTGAGGTCTCTTATAGCCTTTTCTACTGACTTCTTGTGAGTGTTTAAACTCTCTTGGGCTCAGCCTCTTTCCATGAATATTCATGGTTAGTTTAGGCCATGGACTGGTGGTCCAAGTTTTGGAGCTGATGGGCATCTGCCGCTACCTTTGAAGTGAGTAGGATTTAGTTATGTTGATGGGTATCTCTGAAAATGAAGCCACTGAGTTTGTGTGCCTGAGGGAAACTACACAAGTTTGAAAATGTTGACTTTGAAATATACTTTGGTTTCCAGTCTTATAAGTAGACAAAATAAATTTCACACCACATGAGGTACCCAGGAACTTAATTAAGGTGAATTAAGTGTTTTAAAATCTTAGCCGAACAGAAACTGCGGAGTGTGTGCAGAATAATAACAACATGTGCATGTTCATCAGTGAGAACTAGAGTTTTGTAGTCTGAGTCTAAGCAGTGCTTTCAAGATAACATGTGCATAATTTTATCTCAACTTTTTTGCCATGACATCAGCCTGCCTGTCCAAGGTTTAGCCTTCCCTGACTAAGACTCACTACTGTTAACGGAACACAAGGTGATCATAAAATCCTTGCTGGGGACACTGTGAGCTACAGCATGCAACTCAATAGGATGTTAGACTGTAAAATAAGGACTGTGAAAAAAAAGAGAGTATGTCAGATTATCTGAAGATAATTAATGAAGAACATTTCACATGGTAATCTTGAGTTATCCAAATAGCAAACAAATAATACAAGAAAATATCTTGCTTAATGTATTAAATGTATTTTAAAATCCTGTCTTCATCACAGTGTTTCACAGAATTACATTTTCTAATAATATTTGGAAAAGTCTTCTGCATACAAGCAGTGGTCACTTAGAAGTTTTTCATAATTTAGAATGCATTGTAAGAATCTAACAGTACTGCTTAGTGCAATATGAAACATAGATATGACAGAATAAAGAAAGTATTTTTTAAAAACCTAAATTGCAGCATTTCACATTAAAACTTAAAAACCAGATTGGGCTCCAAGGAAACATATCCGTTTAAAACCTACATGTCTTTAGCCACTGTTTTATGTTTACTTGGTTCATTGGAAGACCTCTAAATGCAGACGAATTCGATATTTTGAGTATAAGTACTCACCTCTTCTTTGCCATGGGAAATTTCCCTGTGCTTTTGGTAGAGACTTTGCTAACTATTAAGTTCATACTAAACTTTTACAAAAAGCCTCTGTTCTTGCTACTTTCCATTTTAAACATATTAAATAAAATCAACATTTTTAAGCATACCGATATAGCAGCACTGCTCTCTCTCAAGAAACAGTAGCTTCTCAGGCTGTTTAGCTGAAAAAGTAATGTTAAGGATAGTTGAAACTGCCAAAGTCTGGAAACTCAGAGTTATATCTGACATTTCATTCTTCACCTTAACTATTGAGCCTTGGCCATTCATTGGATTTTCACAGTGCTTTGGAGTTAGAAGGGAGTTTTACAGATGAAAGATGAAAATCAAAATAAACTCCTTCATCAAGTAAACCTTACAAGGGCATTCTGAATTTTACAATGCACGGGGAGTTGATTGTGATATAACATACAACACAGGAGGGTTGGAATAAACAATTTATTCTCTATCGTTAGGGATGGCCATGCATAACTGACTTATGGCTCTGTTTTGCTCTGCCACTTGTTACATGTGCAGTCATCCCTAACTCATACCAAAACCAGTTTATCATACTCCCATGTTGCATAGTTTATATCAAATCTTCTCTCATTAAAAACTTTACTGGGGAGACTGAACATTAAAAGATGCTGGCAGTGCTTTAAGAAAGCTTTCTCCAGAGCTTGGTCTCACTATGGAATCTGTGCTGACAGTGATCATGAGATGGTTCCTGATATCCTACAGAGCCACAGTCTGCTGGGCAGGTAACAGGTCTCATTTGACAGCACATAGTAGGTGCAGTGCAGGCATCAAAGGCTGGCTTGTCAGAAAGACTGAGGGGCTGCAGGAGCTCTCCCCAAGTCGGGAGACAATCAGTGAGTAGTGGGTAGACAGTCAGCATGGGACAGTGTCACTGCCCCCATGGCTTAACTCCTGCTCCTGCACTGAGGGTTTTGTTTCATCCACTGTCAATTCATGACCTTTTCTGAGCCCTGTATCTGTTTAAAAAACAGTTAAGGCCATATGCCAGATAGTTCCTTGGCTATCTTTGTCATAGATGTAACTGTAGACTATAGTTGTCTTTGGGATAGACATTTGACAAATTTTATTCTGGAGCATTCTGTGGGTCAAGCTCTCAACTGTGTGTTCCCTTCCTGAAGGATGTTCCTAGTGGTTGGTGCATGTCTACACCACAATCTAGTTCATTTTGCTCATTGTTCTCAAGGGAAGATGTGGTCCTGCTAGAAATGTAAATCATTGGGTCACCAGCACACATTCTAGGTAGCAGCTGGACTGAAGCCATGAGCGTGCCTCAGCTGTAGAGCTCCCACTGCTGGAGTGCCCTGCTGAGGTTGGAGCTCCTGGGTGGTGGTGCTTTGACCCCGCCATGAGCATCTCTTGGAGGTAGGCTTTGGCTCGTGGTCTTCTGTGCCTTTCTTGGCCAGGGTGTTTGCTGCAGGCTGACACACACAAAATGCTACACGGGTGCTGTCATGCCTGGAAAAATGGTGTTTGACAAGGGCACTTTCCATCAAATGCATGGTCCCTCTGCACTGTCATTCATATGGATGGATGTTTTCCAGGCTATGTTACCTTCCTACCTAACAGGAGTATTTTGAGCCTAAACCTTTATTTCAGTGATATCTCACTCAAGCTAACTGGTGAAAGTTCAATTATATGCAAAGTGACTATTAAAGCATCAGGGCTCATCTGGGGGTCTGGGCCTCCCCTCCAGTTTTCACTTACAATTGTGCTAAATCCCTTAATGCTGCAGAGAAATCATATGTTCATCAGGTGGGGCATTGGAGGCCAGGGTGCAGATAACCACTTTTACTGCAGATGAGACATTGCAGTCCTGTTCTTAAGAACTGCCAGGCAGATTGGGAATCACGGTCACGGTTAATAGCAGCGAATTGCCAGCTCTTGATGGGTGGGTAGTCACTCCTTTCAGTGGTTGCCCCCTGGGGGAGAAGGTAGAAAAACAGAGGGAGGGAATTAGAGTGACTTTGCACAGTTGAGCAGGTTCATGCCGCTGGATCAGTGGCAAGCATTGGCAGGGCTCCACTCTGGGGAGGCTCACAACAACATCACAGTCTCATTTTTACCAATTGGTGTTGCTATAGCCAGTGGTGCACAGGGGGAGAGCAACGACGAGGGGGGGAGCCGGGGGGGAGAATGAAAGCAAGAGTCTGGACTAAATTAAACAAACAAAAGTGCTTGTAAGTAGCATTTAACCCATAACCATTAGCCCAGTGCTGCTAATTGTACTAAACTATATATCTGAAGTTCAGTGTGTGATTAAAGAGTTGGCTCACAAACTCTCTGCATAACCTTAATTTTTTCAAGGTTCTTTGAGTGTAGAATGGCTTATAATAATGATTTTGACTAATACGATTTTTGACATGCAACTTTAATGCTTAACCTTAGTACAACTCCAGAGCATTTCATGTGTATTCAGCTGTAAAGAGTGATGATTTAAAGGGATAATATAAGAAAAAGGTCGTTCTAGAATGAACCTCTAACAAATTGCATAAAGGAAGCTTATTATTCCATGAGTAGAGAGATACGCAGCTTTTCTGATCATTTTTCTGCTTGGTTCAAGAAATTGTTGAGACATGATTGGGAAAGGAAACACAAAAAAATGAAATAGAAAACTGCAAGCAGTGAACATTCTTTTGATGGTTATGATTTTGTTGCCACTAAAAATACTCCTCAGTAATGTGGTTGTTCATCTTTCCTCTTGTTTTGGGTGAAGAATTCGTTCCAATAAGAAAATGCTGTTATTGGTTGGAGGATTGCCTCCCGGACCTGACCGGCTACCCAGCAATTTGGTTCAGTATTATGATGATGAAAAGAAGACGTGGAAAATACTGACAAGTAAGTGATTTATTTTTGTACAGTTGTCTTGATGAATTTAAAAACACGGTTAATCAAATTAGACACTTTATTGATTTGTTTCTCTTCAGAGATTTGTTTATGTATCACAAGGGGCTTCACAATGGAGCAATAAATTGAGATTGCAGAAGATGCTAATTTTATAATAGGATAGGCCTAAATTAACATTGGCTTAAAATCATTCCAGTAAGGTTTTTTTTAAGTAAACTTGTAAGTCTTTCAAGCTGCAACATGAACCCATGCATATTTATGTATATATGAATAAAATCTGGTTTAGGAAAAGAAAAAAGGCAGTTTTTTCAAGACATTTTCCTCAAGAGTCAGATCCCTGGTAAGCCATAGTACTAGAGCACACCTTTGATTCTCTTTTGCATTTTCATTTCCTTCTTCCAGCTTTATCTGTTGTCCACAATCATTAAAGAAAGGTTTCCTCTGTACTACCCTGCGTCCATTGCTGACAGAAGCATTGGTGGAATATATCAGCTACAATAAACAGTGCATGGAGGCTGCTATCACAAAATTCTTTCTCACCTTCTTTTAATAGTGGATTTGTTTTAGAGTAAGTATTTTGCCTCGAGCATCGAGATTTGGAACTTATTGTTATGTTGGTTGTGATTCCCAGTCTGACTTGGTCATGGAATCAAATCATAGCTTCTTGAGTGCAGCAGGCTGTGTGTGCATTAGTCCCCTTGTGGCTAAACTGGCTGCATTGGTCAATAAAACTAAATTTTAACTGTCAAAATTGCCCAAAGCAGTATAGATAAAATAATAAATGAGCAATTTTGATCCATAAATCAAAACCATACTTCCAAAACTGGACAACTGGTAAAACCTGGATTTCCTATTTTTTTTTCCCCGGTAAAATACATTTTTGAGAATCTTGTTCTTCTCCCTTATCCAAAGCTCTATAATGGCATATATCCACACTAATATTCACAGGTTAGGATGAAAAAAAAAATTAATTGCTGTGTTGCAGGACTTGAAATAATGCCCTTAAAGACTGATTTTTTTTTTTCCCTTGGAAGATTTAGGAGTCTTTCACAAAGTGGTGCCACATAAAGAAGACTGTTTAGGTATAGATGATCGGGACTAATAGTTGAGGATATTGTGTGAGAATGACTATTACAAAAGGGTATATAAAGTGTACATTATAAAAGTCTACAGCATCTGTGTTAGGGAATAGATTATGCTTCACATTTTTCAGAATAATGAGTTATGATACCCACCTCTGTACACTACTGCTAAGAAAATTCAGAAGATGGTAAGTCAGTGAAAAATCAATTATACTGCCTAAGGCAGAATTGTCCAGGTGTTTTTTTCAGTTGCTGTGTCTAATCCAGTGGCTCAGCAGGAGGCAGGAGGAATGGATCTCTTGCTTCAAGATCTGAACTCTCAACTGAATTAAAGTAAAAAGCTTTTTTCTGAATCTTAACTAGCTGTAGACTGTCAGATTTTGTAAGAATGGAATTTACTTGGCTCTTGATTATTTACATTCTGTTGCAGTCTCCAAGACTGTGGGAAACTACCCAGAGGCAGGATACCTTAATGCTCTGGTTAAATGTCTGTCTCTAGAGTTGGGAGTAACACCAACTGTCTATGTTGGTGTTGAGAGATGTTTCAGAATAATTTTATGCAGAGAATTTAGTCTTTTCTGTGTTACCTTTAGAAACAGGGAAGAAAGGTTCTCTTTCCCTCATGGTAGTGCACGTAACATTCTATGCTGTGGTTAAAAACAAGGTGACTGTTCCAGTCCGGGCCAGCTTGGGTTCAAGCTCTTGCTGCTCAGTGCTGGAAGTCCTGAAGGTCCCAGGATCTGACTCAGTGACTGGCTAAGACAACAGTTGTCAAATACTCAGCCCTCTCTTGACATGAGTAATCCCGTTCTTGCAAATCCTGCCAGAAAAGGATGCCTTCTTGGCCTGGGATAAAGTTCAAAGAACACAGAGGAGAGAATACCTGTCCTGTCACACGGAAAAAGACAAAATGTTAACAAGCATTATTTCCTAGAAAATATTTTACTACTAACAAAATGGCACCAATAACTATTTTTAAAAAGAAAAAAAAACAGTTGAAATAAGAGTTTCAAGTATCCTTTTTTTTTTTTTTCTAACTTAAGAGAGAATAGGAGATAAGTCCAAGTAGATCTTCTTTCCTTTCAGTGAAACATTGAAGAACTTCAGCATAGGAGTGCAGGGACTTGAAGAACTGTGACTGAAAAGCCTTAGGGAAGACAACAAACTGTACAAGCTTAAAACATAGTGGTAGTTCAGTGCAGCTGTGCTGTGGTATCAACATACCATGACATTTGGGGGGGGGGAGGGAAGGGTGGCCTGAATTTAAGGGCATGGTTCTGTTTTTGTTTATCATGTACTTTTTTTTGCAATTTAGGAAGGAATTTTCTTTCTTTACCTTTTACCTCTCTCTCAGTCCACTGTTGTCTTATCAGAGATACACAATCAGCAGCAAAGGCAGATTTTTTTCTGTTTGGGTTTTGGTTTTTTTCCCACTTATTTAGATAGTGCTTTCAGTCCCGATGTTGCAGTTCATTCTCAACTTGTCAGTGCAAATAAGGGGTTTGCGCCTTAGTGAATAGGGACAGTGTAAAAGATATGTCCTGCTCATGAGAATCTGTGATGGGAAGAATTTCAGTTCCTGTAGTCTGGTATTTCAGATGTTCTATTTTATTATCGCCTTAGGAGTATTTGCTTTCCTCCTGTTACAAAGTTTTTTCTTTAACCTTCTGGCCAGCAATAGTCTCCCCCACACACCAGCAAAATGACACATTTTACATTTAGAGGCTTACTGATCCAATATAAGTGTGCACAGAAATGCCCCCTCCCTTCCTCCAAATCTGTTTACATTCCTGGTTTTCTGCCAGTGGTATTTGGGGACAGGGATGGTGGGAAAGGAGCAAACACTCAATCCTGGGTGCAGTGGTGGGGCCATTGAGGAGGATGTTGATGAGAGGAGCCTGCATCTCGTCTTGTGACTCTTCACTGAGAGGAGCCCCAGCAGTTACTCTCAGAGCTTGCAGACACTTTTGAGAGGGAGCTGCTTGCCTGTTTCCTCTTTCCTTCTCAGCACAGAGAGTGGCTCACTTCTCAGCACTCAGTTGCTTAGGGTTCTGTGTCCTGCCTTGTGTGATGCATAAGGAACGGGAGAAGATCAACCATCAGGAACTACTGACTCCATGGCACTGCACTTGGAGCTGCGAGGATGGGTGCAGGTGGAACAGCACGAGCTATCGAGTATGACAGCTCAGCAGAGGAGCAATCTCATTTTGTTCCCTAGACAAGACTAGATCTATTGGCAGGGGATCCTGCCCACCGCTCTCTGCCTGGATAGCCAAAGCACCAAATGCATCAGTACTAATGGGAGTAATTCTAAAGGTATCAGGAAAACAACTTGCCTTGTTCATAGACCCAGGAGAGGAGGGGAAGCATGCACCCATTTCCAATTTTTTAATGTCATCATCTATAGGCAAGAATGCTATGGCTCAGGGGATCAGTAGATTTTTCACAGTCTAGTATTGCTGTGTATTTTTCCTATCTGGTATTTCTCAGAGAGTTATTGTTTATGTGTTGACAACACAGAGGCAGAATAAAGAGGGGAAAAAAAAGAAATAAGTAAGTGGCATTCTAAAAACATTTTTTACCACCTAATTTTGCTTGATATGGGCACAATCCTAATCTGAGATTATAAATAATATTATGCACATCATAATGTGCACTTTGGTGTTTAATTTGGAACACTTATTTTGCACAGTTGTGCCTAGCAAAGTTGAGGCTTTTGTAGACTTTATGGCAAAGTGTGGTAAATATCCTCACTGCCTGTTTTCTTTTCAAGCTTGGCTACATGTGCACAAACACCAGTTCACTTTTTAACTGGGTACTACGTAGGTCACGTAGCAGCAACAGGCTACCATTGCCCAGTCACAGAAATGGAACAGCTGATGGGTGTGTTACAGTCCTCAGTAACAGGAGAAGTTCTGCTCTGTTAATGGTTTTCATTATTCTATAAAATTTTGTAGTATTCATAATGACTTACTGGATGTGGGGCAGTGGGGGTCTGCCCACTGTCTCTGTGTCATCACCTCATGCCTCACTGCTCAGAACCAGCCACTGCTGCTTGGGTTTTAATTACCCCTTACGGTCCTGCCAGGAGTCTGTGTTTTATTCTACAACTCCTTTGGTTGTTTGTTTTACCTGCAATGTTTAAGATTAATTATAAACTTAAAGGAAGTGAAATAATGTTTTGTTTGTTAGAATTATTCTATAATAATTGCAAAATCCAGAGCCTATAAAGATTTTTTTGTGTTCAGAATTGCATCGCTTTCCCAAAAAACCCTACTGCTAAGGCAATGATGTATTACTTTCACTTTCATTATATGTTTTTAATCAGAGCGTGACTTCACACTAGACAAAGCGATGCTTTATGCATGGTCTCCCTTGTTTTTTGCTAAAATCTTTTGACATGATTAATTTTACTTTAATGCTTTTGTCTTGTTGTAATGGTAAGGATGAGAGGTATAAACCAGGGCAAAAAATACATGCTTTTCTGTCATAATGCTTCTAAGCATTTAAAAATATATTAAATGAAAGAAAAAAGTATCACAAGAGAATGATCTAACTGGAATTAAATTTCTTGCTATGTGAACAGAGAATGCAAGAAATAAATAAAAATGATGCAGTCATTGTTTTAGGTGAGGGGTTTTTGTGTTTTTTCTATAGCAATGTATCCATCTGTCCGATTAGAAGCGATGGCTAGAAGAGAAATTGTGTCTTACAGGTTTCTAGATATACAGCAGTTCCTTACTTCAATCTAAAATTCCTTTTTCTTTGAACACAGAAGATAAAATGTTGGAAGCATTACTGAACTGTTACATGGCATGTTCCATCCATGTAAAGCTGCAGCTGCAGCTGTTTTCATATCAGTACTTTGTTTTTCAATAAGATGTTAACTGTAACATTGCTTAACCTCCCTAGTTCACCACATCATCTGGGTTAACCACGGAGAGAATTCAGTGAACATCACAATAATGGCAAATACGTGTATGAACCGTAATGCATTTATGCTTAGGGGTTGCACTAGGTTTGGACTTTAATCCAGGGTAAAAGCCAACATCATTGTCCAATGAGAAACATCTCGTATTTTTGGGGGAAAGACAGGGAAATATCCAGAAAGTTGCCAGACTGGAGAGTTTATGGATGACCAGCGTCTCTTTTTCAGGTTTCTTCTTCTCCTAGTTATCCCTTGGTCTTTTTTTTCTCGTTGTCTTGACCTTCCTGCCCTTTGCTAGGTATATCTAAGTTGGCTGTGTTTGATCAATGTGTAAAGACAAACAATGAAGCAGGCACTTTGATTTTCTTCCCAATCCTTCTCCTTCCTGCCAGCAGCAATTCACAGAGTGTTAAAGAATTGTCATCTTGATCTGATTCCCTAACCATGATGAGCAGCCAGAAACCTTTCCATCCTTGATGCTCTGATAAAGGCAGTCCACCTTTTCTTTCCTTCCCCAGGTTGGCTGTGCTTTCATTTTTACCTGAAGCAGTCCCCTGCAGGTAGTCTGGTCTGAATACAATGTATTTTATTTCTGTCATTTTTACTTTTTAGATTACCCTTGAATATGTTCTGTGACAGTGCAGCAGTCCTCCATCTTCACTAACAACATTTTTGCATGCCAGCCAGCATGTAGGCATACTGATGGTTCTCAAATTCCTTTGAACATCGTTATTTATGTACTTTATCCAAAGGAAAGACAAGTAAAAAGAAGGTGAATGGTTTACTTCAAAGCCAGCATCAGAGAATCCGGGTCACTCCAGTCCCCAGCCTGCATTGTTTCTGCTGGAATAGTTTCTATTTCTTTCTTCCGTGTTTTCTTTGGCAGTTTTATGGTGCTCAGTTGTATCAGCCTTTCCTGTACTGAATGATACTTTGTCTTTCCTGAGCAAATTAATAACAGAACTCATGTTCCTCTTTTTCTGAAATGTCTTTGGAGTCTTTGAGAACTTCTCAATCTTTCATGTGTTGGAGTGTTTTATCCAGTTTTCTATTTTCCAGGTTGACTACTTATGAGACAAACAGTATGATTATAGCTCGCATCAGAGGTTCTTGGAAGAAATTTTCAAAGGCTTAAGTGTCAGCTTGGGTACTACTAGATGCCTAGCACACATTGTGCCTTTGGAAGGAAATGTGGTGTCTTTCAAGTGAATACATTCATCCACTGTAAATCTTTTACTTTTTTGAAGAATGATAGTGTATTAGAAGCGAAGGTTTCCTCCTGCAATTTACCCCAAATCAATTGGTAACTGAATAAAAGAAGTGATGTTTGCAAAAAAATGTTTGAAATCAGGTTGTCTTGATAAATACTTGTTCTAATTTCTTCCTCCCCCTCTTTTTTTCTATTTTTTTTTTTTTTTACTTGTGAGAATCGTGCACACTTATGTTAGTCAACAAATGTGTCTTGATGAACACTTCTTGGCAGCCCTGATAAATTTCATTTCTCTTATTCCATTTATCCATCAGTTGGGGATGCTGCAGCTTCTGCTTCAGTGCTGTGTCAAGGATGGTTTCAGCACTGCACTGAAAAGCTTGAGCAAGCATTAGCATATTGCTAAGCCAGTAGTCTTTATAATACCACTAGACAGGTTTAATAAATGTGGTAGATGTATGTAGAGGTTGTGCATGTACACATATGCACATGCTTCTATGTATCTTCCTTAAAGAAACACATGGATTGCACTGAAAGCTAATTTTAAACATCAATTCCATCTATGTTTTTCATTCTTAGTCCCTTTTAAAAGGTTCAGAAGCAGGAAAATATAGTCACAATGGAAGAAAACTTGGCTGATTGGTATGACTATCCAGCTTTAAAGCCTGGATTTAGGAGATTAATTCAAGATGGTCATACACGCTGCCAATAAGCCACATGTTGTACACCTACAGGGAAGTAAGAATATAGAAGTGAGAAACAGAAATACAGTGAAGAGTATTTTTTTACATGTGACATAGCAGAGGTTAACCACAACTCCCATTCTGAGGATGATGCGTGCGAGTTCAACTGTGCAAGTGCCATTAATGGCTCATGCCTGCGGATCTAAGAGCAAGACAGAAGTCTGAAAATGAGTAAAACATAGTGGGTGAAAGCATAGCAGGTTCTCACAATGATTGTTTTATTTATGTGTTAAATATTATTTTCTTCTGCACTGCCATTTGAGATAAGTTTCAAGAAATGTCAGCCCTCCTTGTGCACATTTTTGTTTTTGATTACAATGTTGTCAGCTTCTCTGTTTACACAAGTGTTACTTGATTGTTTCTTCTATTCCCTGTGCCTTACTTGTAAATGTGGTGTGTTGTAAATTCTGGATAGCTTTCTATTCCTGTGTTCCCAGTTCCTACACATCTTGCTGTGATGTGTCTTTGAAACAAGTGTTTTCACTGCATTCAGTCTGTTTGTGCTGAAAGCTCTCAACAGTCTTTCAACTTCTCTTAGATAACTCTGTCTTTTGTTATGAATTTGTGAACATCCACCTCTGTGGAAACCAGGCTGTTCATTTCCTCTTGCATATACAAAGATGCCTGAATCTACCTGCTTATCTTCATCCTCAAAAATGCCATTGCCGAACAGTTGCTTCCAGGGAGAGTCCAGAAGTGTTACCCAAATGTCCTGTTCCCTGCTTGTGCTCAGCCAGGAGCCCTTGTGACTGAAAATCTGAGTGGGATGAGAGAACAGGGTACAACCCCCTTCCAAAACACTGGGGAGTTTCCCTTCCTCAGGCAGGGCACTGAGGCAGTGCATGGCAGAGTAAGAAGGCAGCAGGTGTAAGACACATGAGTTGCCCCATGATCCGTGCCATTTTCACAGCAGCTGCTGATGTCAGGCTGCAGTGGGGACATCTTACAAAGAAAGGTGCTGGCTCCTGGAGATGTCACTCCTTGCTACATCCTTGCAAGGGCAGCAGGACCTTTGACTCAAGGCCTTCCTCCTGGAAGAGGAACATTTTTCCAGAGCTTACCTTTTTCCAAGTTATCTTTATTCAGTTACATAACTTTACAGAGGGCTTGATGATGATAATTCCATTTTGCAGCAACTTCTACTGCTTAGTTCCAAAGCAAAATGAAAAAAAAAAAAAAGAAAAAAAGAAATTCAAATATTTTGGGAAAACCATAATCACATCAGAATGTCCCTTCTCTTCTCAACATCTCTTGTGGAAGAAGGTTGCAGTTGGAGCACAATTTTTTAGCTTATGAATTCTTCATGTGTGTCCCAAGGGGTATTTCACAGCTCCACTGAAGAAAGCTTTGTCAAGCTTTGAAAGGCTAAATGCAAACTAGAAACTGCCTGGGTACAAATGACAAGTTGCTATGACTTTACCAGGTGATCAACAGAATGTAGATACGTGGGCTTAATGCTGCCCTAGAGGCTCTGCAATTTTGAGACCATCTCAGCCTATGGGCATTGTCTGTCTGCTATGCACACACATCTGTTCAGGTAGGAACTGGGAGCTGCATTGTCCTGTCTTCTGTCCAAAGCAAGTGTCCCACCTGGCCTGATACAGATTTCAGTAAAGTCACATAATTTCTACATCATCAAAATGTTCTCACCAGATGTGTTTGTGTAGGTCCCTCAGTATTATTTGGCCACTGTCTCTAAAAAAAACCAACCATCTGGAATAACTTTCACACAAGATTATATGTCACAGTGTAATTCAGTGCTCCTTGCAAACATTACTTTTTGTTTTTTAGATGATTCCAGGTAAAATTTTTGGTTTTATTCTTACCTACTTGCTCTGGGATTTATGTAGCATTAGTGGGAGCTAGGCACGTATGGAGATGAAAATGAACTCAGGTGTGTCTCTAGTTTGTTACTTTGGAAAGCATTCCCTTTTCCAGTGGCTAATGTGGCATTTATGTAAAATGGGTTGCAAACAGAATGGCAGAACACTGCTAGCTGGGTAAAATGTAATAATAAAAAACTCTCATTGAAATCCTCCAATTTCTTTAAGAAATCTGTACATTTTATAAATTTTCTCCTCTCAAATGTTCTTAAAAGGCAGTTTCCTTCTCAGAAGTGTTTTGTACACAGTTATTTGCAATACAGATTTCTGAAGCCTGCCTTAGCCTTCTCCATTTTTCTAAGTGCTTTAATGGTAAGAAGTGAACATTTAGCATCCTCTACTTTACTTGCTGTTGTATGTTCTTACAGTGTTGTAGAGGTTCATTGTTTATAGGAAGTCATTCTCTTTTCAATTTTCCTCTATTTTCTCACAGCTTAAGTTCCTTTCTCCCTTCCCTTGCCCATTCCTTTCCCCTTCCCTACTGCCCCCCTACTCCCCTACCTTCCCTCTGTGTAAGACAGAAATAAAATTTATTACATACTTAAAAAGGGTTTTTTTTCTAAGCTTTCTGTCTCATACCAGGTGTTGTATGAGCTACTGCTTTGATTTAACTGAATGCTGGAGTATCTGCAGGAACAGACTAATACGTCTTTACAGGGATGGGTTTTGGTATGTTGTTTTGTCATATTTATATATTGTGATTCTACTCCCAAATGGGGATTGTGCTACTATACAGGGTATGCAACTGCAGAATGACTGTTCACACCGAGAAAAAAAGTGTTAACAAATTGAATAGTAATGAATTAACCTGCAGAAAAAGCATTTTGCCCTAGTACACAGAAACCCTGCATAACTAGAGCATATAATTTTAAATGAAGCAGGCTCTAGGAATGCCTCAATGGATGTGATGTCGACAGTAGCTCATAATTCATGGATATGAATTACGGCTGAATATCAGGAAAAAACTTCCTGACATTGAGATCTATTAGGTTGTGGAATAATCTCCCATGGGAAATAGTGGAAGTCCCATTGCTTACAATCAGACCGAGCACTGGGAAAGGGACAAATCCTGGCCTAGCCTCAATCTTTTAGGGCAAATTAGTTAATTATTTTAACATATGCCTTCCCATCAAGGCATATGACAAGAGACAAGTGATCTCTTCTGGTATTTGCCAGGCAGGAGCAACAAAGGCAGCTGTAGTATGAGCTGCCCTTCCTTGCCCCACAGCTATGCTGCCTCTGCTTGTGAATAGATCACGCCAGACTGAAAAAAAAGAGGTGCCTTTGAGCCCCTCCAGAGCTGTTCTGGGTAACTATTCTGATGGCTTCTTGGATGTTGAGTGGGATATAAACTGGGCTGTGGTTTTGGCATGGAGTGGTGGCTGGTTTCCTGCTGCAGTGTCCTGGACTAACCTGCATGTGAGGGCTTAGGTGGGTGAGCAAGCCCAGCACCCCAATTGTTTGGCATGAGAGATCCCACTCAGGATCCTTAAGACCACAAAAGGGAAGAGGAATCTTTTCCACAGTGCAAACATCTGTTTTTCATGAAGTGGGTAAGCCTACCCAAGCTTACCCTGGGCTCAGCAAACACTCAGAGCGACCAGTGGCTGATGCAAGCCTGTCGTTTGCAGCAACAAATTATCTGTGACTGAATCATTTTAAATATTCACATTTTATTACAAGTAGATAATGTATTTAATGCACACGATTTAGCTTTAATTTGGAGGGGGGGGAAGTCTTCAACTCTTGAGATGGCTGTGGCTAAAACTATTAAATCAAGCTTGTTTCCCTGTGAGCAGAAACTGCAAGTAAATGCAAGTGATGGTTCTGCAGTGATGACATTAATGTATTTGAGTAGGCCAATGCTTTGAGTTCGGATTATTTAATATATATATATATGAATTGAAAAAAAAGTTTGACTCCAAAACTTAATAGAAGATGGTAAATGTTCCTTCTAGGCTGAGCAGCAAAGGCAAAATTGAGAGAGAGATTTGCTTGCATCACTTTGAGGTGGGTAGGCTTGGCAAATTATGTTGTTAGAAATCATTAAAATATATTTAAATAGAATTACCATGATGAGTGATGTAAGAGCCATGTTTCTCCTCTTCTCCTCCCTCCCCCCCCCAGTTTTACATGCAGAATAACAAAGTGTGTGGCTCCAGTCTGTACTCAATCGATCTGCTTTTTTGCTGGTCAACAATTGCAGCTGCTGTGTGTGTACAGCCTTAACCAACATACATACCATATGTAAAAGATAGTTTTCTGATTGAAGTGACATGAAAGGAGTCTCAAAGAGCTACAGGATCAGAAAGAAATAACCAGATATGGGATTTCTTCTTGATTATAGACTAAGAAAAAATAAGTCCAATTAAAAAGAAGTCTTCTGCCCTCATGCATATGAAAGGCATTGTGCAGGCATAACTAAGGCAGAATTTGACTCCCAAATTAACTCATTTGCTGGATGAAAACTTAAAAGAAAATCCTTATGTCCAGTTTATAAGTGTATATAGTGAAAAACTGCAACAGCAGAAAAATGAATTCATATTATATCTCTAATTCAGCAAAGTATTAATCACACTGATGTTCAGCAGCCTGTTTAAATACATGCTTAAGTACTTTACTAAGTACTGCCTGTAAACAACTCTATATGATGGTGCATTAACATAGGACAGACTTTATCTATATACTCTCTCCAGAGGACTGCAATTATTTTAAGTACCGTGGCAGCCAGTAGCACAGAGCTGGATGATCTGTGGGGTCCAAATCCCAGCCTTCTGGCTAGTCCCGGTGCAGCCCTTGTCTCTCAGCTGCATTACCACTAATGTCTGCACAAGCTCATTTAAACTTTGTTTTATTCAGCAGAATCATGACTGCTGGAACCAGCTGGGCATTTACTGGCTCCAGGAAAGCTCCAGGAAAGAGAGACATGGTCAGGGCAGAGATGTCCTGTGTAGGGGTTTGTCCCATACTCAAGCCTCCAGCTTAAGTCCTGTTAATGTGCAGGATGTTTTAGGGGCTTTCTGGGCCAGCACATATTTCACCCGGCAAGATTGGAGCCATTGTCCTTCTGTCAGCTCCCATGCTGTCTCTAGCACTACTCCAAGAAATGATCACTTCAGCACTCAGAAATTTGATTTTTCTTAACTGCAAAGATTTACAACATCAATAAAGCCCTGACATAGCATCCGTTTTCCTGAAGCCATGATTTGGCTACACTCCAGCAGCTTTATTTTAGCAGCCTGGCTTTTCCTCAGAGAGGCAAGGCTGCCATGGAAAGGGGTTCCCCCCCCCGAGGTAAAGCATAGGTGCCCACCTGAAGTAGTTGCAGTTACTTCAGGGCTTTCATTTGAAATTTTCAGTAGTGGAAAATAATTCATTGTCATCAGAGAAAATAACAGGGAAAAGTGTTCTGGCTTGACGTGGCACAAAGCAGTGTTGTTCAATGGGAATGAAGCTACATCTTAATACTATGGGTTTTTTACCTCTTCTTCCAAAGTCCCTAATTACCTTTTAGTGGTATGCAGAAAATGTTCTTAAGGGCTCTGTGTTTCTTTCCCCTGAGGCTCAGAGGTTTTGCAGGATGCTGCAGGGTTAGGCCTCAGTGGCTGCTGGAGTGGCCCAGGGGTGCAAAGCCAGGGATGGGAATCCTCTTCCTCTTCACAAAAGCAAGGCTGCAAAAGTAGCACCAAAGTGGGAAATGAGTGATTACACACCTGTTTTGAGTGTCAGGAACGCTACAGAGGGTGCAGCTGGGGTTGAGGAGTGACTCTTTTTGGTTGGTTGGGTTAGACAATGAGGGCAGACACCAGAGCTGCTCATGAGTCCACAGCTGGAATCTTTCTTGGGTGGCCTCCAGAGATGGGTGCAGGTTGGTGCAAAAATATCAGGCAAGGGTAGCAGGGAAAAAAAACACACACAAGCAAAGGAGCCTCTGGGCTATTAGAGGTAAGGAAAGAGAATGGTGTGGACCAAATCCATATCACTCTGTGAAATCTCTGGGTTAAATGTATTAAGAATTTAATGTCTGTTCTACTTATAAATGATTTGTGGTTATCCAGTAGAGCAACCCACAGACAGATACTAAAAACTGGGAAGAAATATTCAATTGTCCATTTTTGATCATCTATATATGCCTTTTTAATACATTTTTCCTGCCACTGCTGGGTACAATACCTACTGAACTCAGACCCTTAACCAACTGGGACCTTTAAAACAAAGGAGAACTTGAGAGCACAACTAGGGGCTAGGTCAGTAACAAGAAGTTTGTTCAGTTATCACTACGCCACACCATAACAATTTGGGTACTCACAGTTCTACCCTGGGACTGTCCCCTCAGAGCACAACAATAATGCTGCCCTTTGTCATGTGCCCAAATAAAGCGTAACTGAGTACCTAATTCTGATTACTTCAGGGAACTTGCTGGAGAGTTACATTAGCTGTGTTGCCAACAACTTTATCTCTGATCTTGCACATTTAGTATATTAAGACAAAGCTGTGTGATTCAACTGATTGTTTTCAAATGGGAGGTTTTGATCTTATGGTTGAAAATTAAAAGTCAATTGAAAGCAAATTGAGAAAAGTAAATTGAAGGGGCATCAAGCATATGTAGTGTCTTGGATATAGTGGTCTGGCTTGTAATTTTTGAAAATGTTTTGGGTTCTCAGCACTTGTACTGTAGGGTGGAGAACAAACAACTAAGGCTTCAAAGGTAATACGATGTGAAGACAAACATGTTGTAAACTTGCTTAATATTCATTTTTATGAAAGCTATGTTTATGCACCCTAGTGCTGCAATATGAATTAATTTATTTGTCAAGATCCAGTGAAATGGGTCTCAGCAAGTGTCCCAAACAGGTGTTTGCAGTTGTTCAGATGCTCCACATATTGCAGAACACCAAAAAGTACTTTAGGTCAGAAAAAAAAAATTAATCAGAGGATTTACCATTTGAAAGCTTATATGCAGGCGGTCATATGGAGCTGGCTTCACAGACTTAATGACTAAAGTTTGACTTTAAGGACTCTACAGAATTTTAATGAAGTTATTTCTGCAATAAATAATCCGTACTGCTTCTCGGGATGTGTACAGTCTGTGCAAAATTTCAGCGTTTTAGTACCATATAAATAGGGTACACTGGTATAAAGAGTAGGTTGCTTTCATCAGCTCATTTGGCAGGTGGTTGCTATTCTTGTTTGTTCCTAACCTGTGGAAGTTTATTGAGTCGGGATCCTTTGCGATTCTGTGGCCAAAGGATTGCAAGAGATCCAGCAGATCTACTTTTCCCCAAGGTAGCACCCAGAAGTTGAGCCTCAATGCCTGCTACCGCTGGTGTTAGTGTTCCTAAGTGGTTACAAATGCACGGTAAAATGTGCTCATTTAAACAATGTAATCAGTGCTTAAGGTAGTTTAAGCTAGTGGCTTCTTCTAATTGTGAAATGCTAAGAGCAATTACCACAGCCCGGCTGATAAGTGGTGACTTCCTCAAGCACAGTACTACACCAAAGCAATAGTGTTGATCATCTGTTCGTGCTCTGTAGTATGAACCAAAACTGTTTGTATCAGTGGTAGCCTAATTTGTGTAAAAACACATTTATTTTAGCCGGATGTGGATCAGCAGTCTCCATATTAATATATATGATCAAATGCACTGCACTTGGGATTATATTCTGTCTATTGATTTATACAAAGACTGCAAACTCCTTAGGCAGGATCAGTCTGTATTAATGTCCAGGAATGATGCACTACACATTTTATCAGCAATTTTGCAACTAATTAAAAAAACAACTGCTCAAATTTCTTATTTTATTTCCTTGTGTTCCTTTTTCTGCCACATTTTTTTTTTTTTACATCTGCTTCTGGTTGTGAAAGTCCAAATTCATCAGGAATGAAAGTTAAATTGAGTTTTCACCTGCAGGCTATGTGACAGGACACACTGTTGGGCAGGCACATATCTGTCTGCCTGTGCTCTTCTCCCAGTTCACAACTAAAGTGCGATCCTGCCCAATCCAAGTGCTGCAGTGCCACTTGGGTATACTCTTGCAATGTGGCTCTTTCAAGGAGGTTTTTGAGACAATTGCAGGGAAATCAGTCTGTGCAGTATTGTCTGTGAAAGACTAGAAAATTCAAATTGTTCCATTGCTGGGGTAAAGAAGGAGAACGGAGGGTGTGGTTACCCCTGCCTGTACTGCTGCCCTGTGTTAGGAGCATCCCCAGCAGCTGCTCTCAGGTAGTCTTCCTCTGCTGAGCAGGAGGACTTTCCCCATTCATGCCATAAAAAGAAAAGACTGACTTCAAAGTCAGTCATCCTGGCTTTTTGCTCTCCTTCTCTTGGCCATGGAGAAGGAGTCTGTAGGACCTTACAAGGCCAAGTCAGGTCATGAAAGGGTATCTCAGATGCAGGGTATTTCACATGTTGGTATTTCTGTGGGAAGCTGGAAGAAGCTGGATGTTGGGAAGGAGTAGTTTGGTTGTATTTTATATACAGGTTTAATATAAGTATTGTTATTGGGATAGATGGTGCCTTCAGAGGGACAATTCTTCTTATAAGCTGTTGGGGAAGAGTGAGAGAAGGCGTAATTCAGCAGTGGTAGAAATGCAGGTAAATACAAGTCCCTTCACTACTTCCTGGATGGACTAGACATGCTTCAGCTTCATCATGCAAAGGTATTCTTCAGGAAGGTGAGACGAGAGCTGTAATCTGGCCACCATTATGCAGTTCAGGTGGGGACTAACTGAGTGAACCACTGTCTCTTTTAGAAGGGATTTTTTTTTCCCTTTAATTCTGTAGTTATCTTTTTGTGTCGCAGTTCCCTCACATCCTCTTTCCTCTTCTTTACCCCTGTAATGAGGAAGCACGCTCTTTGCTGAAAGCGAGCATGTTGTTTTTACCCAGCTTCCAGATCATTATTAAGAGAGAGAGGGAGAGAGCTTTGGCAACGTTTTGGTGGGGACGGGAACTGTGCCTGCTATATTTCACTGGGACTGGCGCGTGGAGTAGAAAAGCAGATGTGTGTGGACTGCCAGAGAAATCGCTGACTGATCCTTGCGCAGTCTGGGTTCGAGGAGCTGAGACCAGACGAGGCAAAGCAGGTATGACTGATACCCCTGCCAAAACCTGAGCACCGGCCATGCCCATTGCAGGCAGCGGGAGCCAGCGGGGGCTCAGCATCCTCCCGGATGGATGCACCGAGCACTCCCGGGGGTTTGTGCACTCCGGTTGATTTCTTCCCTTTCACGCCAAACACGAGGAACAAGCAGAAGTTAACTGCTTGGGAGGAAGCTGGCTATGCCTTTTTTTTTTCTTTTTT
>VWZN01003146.1:167445-186203 GCA_013396955.1 Regulus satrapa
GTTTGGTTGTTTGGTTTTGTTTTTGTTTTGGGTTTGTTTTGGTTTTGTTTTGGTTTTGTTTTGGTTTTGTTTTGGTTTTGTTTTTTCTTTGATTGCTTTGGGTTTTTTGGTTTTTTGGGGGGCTTTTTTTGAGTAGAGGAATTGAGCAGAATTTCTAAAAAGACTTTTTAGCAGAGCGGGGGAATGGCTATATAGCCTGTATCACAGATTTCAGATCTCCTGGTGCCTGAGCTCATTCTCCTTCTGTCTTGAGAAGTGCTATTCCAGTTTTCCCTTCCTTCCTGGTAGTTATTCCTGAAGCAGCAATCAACAGGGGAAGGGGTAAGGAGGAGGAGGAACTGATGACCCTTTGATTAATTTATGGAGAACAACCAGATGCTGTTTCCTAAATATGCAATAATCGGCAGAAACTGAGCAAAACTGGGCCAGACAACGAGCACCCATCATTGCTTGTTAGGTGTGTGAGGTGTATCATGGAGGTGCCTTTGAAGCATCATTGCTTCTGGTTGATCTCACAGGCTTCCTAGTTGAGAATGATTTCACGAGCATTTGGCTATAACCTGTAGTCTCTGATTTTGAAAGTAGGTCCCAGAACATTCTCTGGTGCTTTTTATTAGCTGAGTTTTGGCATATGTGAGGAATTTCTTCTGGGGATATCTATCCTTATATGCAGTGCTGCTGTGTCTTCCACCTGCATCTGTGTCTGAAGAACAAATGTCATCTCCTGCACGGTGTCACTGATCTTTGTGTAGTGAAGTATTTCTTAGCAAACACCACTGCAGTCTTGGACTCCACTGCTTTCCAAATCATTCTCAAGTATAAATCTTCCATTTGATTTTGACCTAGACAGTTTTGCATGTTGCATATCTATACCTGAGAAATTTCCTCCCACCTTACCAAGCCTCTCCTACCAATCACACATCAAATGCATGGGAAGGAGGCTGGTGGGAGTGCTGTCTTCAGCAGGGCTGTTTGGACTTTTTTGTGCTCCTGGTGCAGGAAAGCATGGACATCCTGAGCTTTGGGAAATGTGTGTGAGGGACTTAGGAGAGGTGATTTCTGCCCACTCCAGCTATTCTATTTATATCTGTCTGTCTCACATATTTCCCTTGTACCTATCACCTTGGCATGTTTCTCAGATGACCATGGCTATTTTTATCTTCTCTTTTTAATAGTGTTTTGGCCTTCTTTTTAAATTGGTCTTTAATAAAGTTAAGAATTTTTGCACAGGGTTTTATAAACATGTGTTATTAAATTTTAAATCTGTTTTGAAAGTGCCTCTATCCTACTCCCTCCTAGTAAAGTGACCTTTTTAAATGGAGGGAAGTGGGTTTAGATGACAGTCATGATAAATGCGGTCATGTTCACTCAATAAAATAAGGCCCAGTGCATTTGAGGATAAATCAGTGAAATGTACAGCCCCACCTGTCTGTCTCCATCATTCATTTCCACTGTCACTTTCACAGTGGCTGATGGATCACAGTTGCTGTAAAATTAGACAGCCTTTAATCTCATTTCATCCTGATTAGCTTCTCCTTACCCTTTCCCTCTAACTCACTGACTGACACGCTAAAAACTCACACCGAGCTGTGTTTGAGCGTGGCGTACAAACTTCTCTTCAAATATCCTTTTTGTGGGGCAGGCAGGTGTTCCAACGAGTCAAAATAAAAAAAATGAGAAGATGGGATTTTCAAACTATTAAAGCCAAACAGCAGACAAAGACTCATATAAAATTAATGAAAACAGCAGCCTGGCCAGACTGTCTGATGGGTCAAATTCTTCCTGTTAAACTCTGGCAAGCCCAGTGAGTTTGAGAAGATTGCTTCTACCAAATACTGAATTTAGTATGCTCATTGCCATGTAATTTTGACTGTTGCCTATGAAAAGTTAGGTCCTATCTGTGTGTATGTTCACAAGAATAATGGTTTTTAGTGCAAGTTTTCTGTGCTCTCAAGGGACATTTTATAGCTAAAAAAAAACCCAACAACTCGTTCATTCATGTAGTTATTTCTGTGTAGAACTCCCAGTTCTGAGGAGTCAAAGAGAAAGACTGGTTGATTTCTCAGTTAGAGTCCTTTCCCTCTTAGATGTCCACAGTGTTGCTCCATCCTCCCTGTTTTGTCCAGCTCCCTTCAGCCCCAAGGGTAGATTCATGAGAATAAGAACAGAGTTTCCCTCAAAGCTCTGAGAGAAACAAAGGTCACAGTAAAGGTCTGCAGTGTTTTATTGCAGTCACCTTTCTTTCTGAAGGCCAAATACTACCTTCCTTTCTAAGGCATGCTTCCTTTTATCCTTCCTGTGAGTTATGGGCAGTAGTTTGGGTCATTTGGGTCCAATCCTGTATCAGGGGAATGTTGGCATCAATTTCAGTAGGAGCCAGAATTAAGCCATTAGTTTTCAAGGTTTAATTATCATAATAATTATGGAAGTCTTATTGCATGCCTTATATGCATGGGAACATCAGAAAAGCTTAAAGCAGAATTTCTTCCTCTACTGACCATGTTTGTGCCAATATAGTGGATAAAATAAACACAAATGTTTGCAAAAGTGAAAACACAACGTGAAAAATATGCATGTGTGCTGCCTGCAGACAGTTTTTCCTATAAATGCCGGAGCTCTCCAGACTGACCAGCAGAAGAGGTTGAGGATGCAATCACCAGCTTGGACCTAATTGGAAACCATAATAGAGCACTCCATTACATAAAACTTGAAACCCTTACAAACTGATCCTTGGGAGTATCTTCTTGAGAGGAAGGGTCCCAAAAAGCATTTAAGGAAGGCAGCAAATTTTTCATGGGAGACCAAATTCCTTATTTACTACAAGCATCCACAAAATCAAGATAATTTCTGTGGCTTTAAGAGAGAAGATTTTAAAATAGGAAACTAAGACTAAAGAGTGAGATAATGATGATAAGGTGCCTCAAAAGGTAGCAAAACCTGACTTCATTTTTTTATCCTACTGTAGGAGTCTCTAGGTAGTATAAAATCTTTTGCAGCATCTAGTATAAGATTAGTTCCCAGTTAATATAAATTGAATCAGTAACAAATAACCTTAATTAATGAACTTTCACTGTACTTGGCTGCCTAATTTAAGAACTGCTTCACTTACATGACTTGTAAGAGCACAGACTATGAAAAAGATATTCGACCTTTTCTAGAAACTAAAAACATACCTTATTTATTCATCATTGCCTAGGCAAAAACTTCAGTAAGAAGCTTAAATGAGCCCACTTGATCTTTAAGAAAACGTGTCCTAAATAGCAAAGCTGTGCGTATTTCTTCTTATTATTATTTGCATATGCTATACTGCACAACTGCATTCTGAGAAAAATAAAAGATAATAAAACAAATGAAATGAGAGATATATCACCCAAAATAATCCAAGTGTGAGATAGGCTGCCTCTTTTTTTTTTTTTTTTTTTGGCATTGGCAAAAGAGCACAAAGTAAGAGCTGGCCCTGAGTCATATTGATTTCCCACTGCACTGGTTTCCTAAGTGCTCTGTTGATCCGTGTCAAGCAATAAGTTCCCTGCCTGTACATGCACATCACCTCCCCATTTGTCCTCACCTAGATTTAAGGTGCCCATATGATGAGCTGAACAAGGACATAATTTTTCCTACTGGTGTCACTGGGCCAAAACTACTCTGTGTGGTATGGTAACTAATGCTGTATAAGTTTACATTTTCCATGTAATATCATTATAGTGGGTATGGCACGCTGCAATAATACGTATGTATTATGTACATGTAATCCTTGTCTTTACGTTTTTAGCATGTGCAGTGGAAAACGTAAATTTTAAGAAATAGATGTTTGCATCTGTAGCTGGTCCATAGTAATCACGATTCCTTCCCCCCTAGAAAAGGGATATTGCAAACCTAATGCCACAGTTTTGATCTTTGTTAACAAAGGGCTTCCTGATTAGATGAATAGAAGATGTGTGATTGTGCTGCTAATGACATTGTACAGGAAATTAAGCGTATACATTTGGAAAAGGCATTAAATCAGCAGGACCTTAATTTAAAAACTTAAAACTGTATGGAAATGCAGCTTGTTCATTGCTGTGTAATAGAAAGCTACTGAACATACTGACTCTTCTTGTGGAAACATTACCAGCAGAACAAAGCTGGGCTGAGGATTTTTTTTATGTTTTCTAGCATACTAGGATTCCTAGCATCTGTTTATTTTAAGGGAGATATCATGCAACTTCACCCCTTTTTACAAGTTCTTTTTAGATCAGCATGTATGGTACTTGGGCAGGTGAGGGGGCACTGAGGGACCAGAATTCCTGATTTTTTTCCTCAATTATTTGCAAAATTGAATTGCATAAGTTTACTAATAAGTGGCTTTGTCTGCTGCTAAGTCAGGGTTCGTACATGCCTGGGGTGACTTCATTTTCATATTATTTCATACAGAAAGAGGAAATATTTGCTAAAATCAGTGTCCTGAGCTGACAAAGATTTCTTGCTTTGCTTGCAGTTATGCCATACAACAGTGCCCATCACTGTGTCGTGGAAGTGGAAAACTTCTTGTTTGTGCTGGGAGGAGAAGACCAGTGGAACCCTAATGGTATGTATAGAATACTAAAAGGCAAAGGGAGCATCTGTGAATTCTTGTCTGTCAGGTCAGTCGGTGCAGTGATTAGCAAGGGATTTTGAGGACCTTCAGCCTAATTGTTGAGCCTAGTAAAGGCTACTCTTTGATATTGATTTAATAAATACCTGGTAATTTAGCATTAGCATCTCTGTCATTCATCAGCTCCCACATCCCTTGAGAAATGCCACAGGCAGCAGAACAGACTCTTTCAAGTGCATGCACCAGGCAGCAGCTGTTAAGAATTTTAACCTTCATTTCCAGGCTCCTTCCAGTCATAATATAATAATGCCATTTCAGTAGATGAATGCTTCTTTTCTATTGTCAAACAAGATACTCGCAGCTCAAGTTGTTAATGTGTTAATTATCTAGACTTTGAGATTCTTAAACTGATCCTTTTTTCAGTCTTGTGCGAGAGCTTCTCATATAGATTATCTGCTGCTACCTTCTTTGATTTGATTACTTCATAAATTTACTGCAAAGAGAAATTAAACAATTTAACAGGCTTCTGAGCAAAGCAAAAGGAGAATACCATGCCTTGCAAAATTCACAGAATTGTCAAGACATTGTTAAAAAGCTTGCACACGAAGAAAGAGTTGTGGTTGTAGCAGTCTGTGTAACAGAGATAATTATGATTGAGAAACCATAAAACAGCTTGCAGGTACACATTTTTACTTTAAAACACCAGAGGATCCAGCTGAAATTACATATACAGCATATATTTTATTGTGAATGCCCCATTTCAGCATCTGCACTAAACCAAATTATAGAAAATTGTTACATCTGTTCACTCCTTAAAACCTGAGACAAACAATCCAGGCCACCCTATAAGGATGTTTCTGGTGTAGTTAAGAATATCACTATATGTCTTAGGAGAAGGCCCCCTTAGTTCTGTTGTTGAATGTGCTTTATTTGAAGCAGGAGACAGAGCAGTATCACTAATGAGAATTTCTTTTAGGATCGTTGGCCACATCCATCCAGTGAGGGCCCTTGTTGTATTTGGTGGTAGGCATATGGATAGGCAGACCTTGTTCCAGACAGTTTATAATTAAATGGCCATGTTACATGGAGGGTAAAAGAAAAGAAGCATAATTACCCACATATTAGAGGTGTGGAAACTGACTTGCAAGGTGATGGAGAGATGGTAGAAGGGGTACATACCTTGCATCTGAGGTAGGAGTCAAACACAGTTGTTTGTGAGATGAATGGTACCTAAGGCCTGAGAGTATCTTGATCTGGATCAACTCTTGGGATGAAGATGTTGATGAAGATATCTACCCATTTCCCTGTCCTGTGAATACCAGTGCTGGGATTTTTCCCACAGAGAAGATAGCAGTAAAAAAGCTATGAACATTGCTACACGATCTCTTTATAAAATGAATCTTACTTGTCACTGAAAGTGGACCTGAAAAAATAAACTACATCCTGTGCTACTTCTGGGCATATTCTTTCTTGAAACCACTTTGCTCTAAATGTGCAGCTACATGGGGGCAGCTCACACATGCCCACTTGAATTTATGTAAAGGCCCTTGTCTGCTATCCTCAGAATGCAGGAGGGACATCAGATGGACCTACCTGGAACCATCTTGCCAAGGCTTTACAAAATTTCTGCTTCAAATGAGAATGTTCCATGATTTTTTTTCCCAGTGTAAAGAATTATCTTCAGGATGGTGGCAATGGAAAGACATTGCTTTAGCCATCAGACCATCTGGTTCTTGAGAAACTGCGTTGACCCCAAGGAGTGCTCATGCCTCCTTCATGCTCCACTGACTTTCTGACAACCCCAAAAGTATGGGAGACATTTTTTCTCAACTTTTTTACATCCTTCAGTGGCTGTGCCTTTAGTCACAAGAGGTTCTTGCATGAGTAAACACACTGATGAAAGCAGGGTGCACAACATAGGCATGGATTTAAGACCAACCTTCATAACCTTCAGAGCCCATCACCTTCTAGCATGGCTGCAGAGCAGAGAACAGTATCTGCCTTCTTTGTCCCATAATTCTGATTTGCTAATCCTGATTTTTGTTCACTTATCCCAAGTTCTGTGTTCTGACAGAACAGGGGCATCCTAACACTTGCAATCTCCTGACTGATGAGCAAGGCAAAAAACAGGTAGAATTCTCTTTCAAACTGAAGTCCAGACTTAAACTGCAGTCAAACCAGTTGCACCAGGCAGATTAAGTAGGTCATCAAGTCCTTTTCCTGCAATCACAGGCATCATATAGTCCCATTTTGTAAATTTTCCAAGCTACATTTGAAAAGCAGTTGGATTTTGAGCCCCCACTACTCCTGTTGGAAAGCTGTTAAAAAATCCAATTGCTCTAAATGACTAGGAGCTATATTCTGATATCCAGTAAAATGTATTCTTTGACTGCCACGCCAAGGCTGGCCTTTAACAGCTTTTCCCCTCCTGGAGATTTGTTCCTCTAAAGTATTACAGACAGCACTCCTATCCGATTTCAGCTTTTGTATTTCCAGGTGCAACAGGCCAACTTCTTTGTCTTCTGCCATAAGGCAAACTTTCTGTTCCTCCTGTTGCCATAGTAGCTCTTCTCTGTGCCTCTTCCAGTTTGATTTCATCTCCCTTCCTGTGAAGGACACAGATTTGTGTCCTGCATTCCCACTCCAGTGGTATTCTTAATTTTTCTTCTACCTTGCACTTTACATCTTCTACATACATGGTGTTTGTATTGAGTAGGTGTATGACAACGTGTTAAGCAGGCAAATTATAGATTTGTATGACACAAATGAACAAGCTGCTGTGTAAGTAATGAGCACATTCCCAGTCCATTTCCCAGTCCTAGTAATTCTGAAAGATATAGTGAGTACAGCAGCATTAAAACCTAGGGGGAAAAAAAACCCAGAAGTTTAAACTTAGGATCAATATTTATATTTTTTTGAAATCCTGCTTTTTGAAATACAAATAGATGAGTAAATGTGTTTGAAACCTAAGCCTGTTCAAGCTCGCTCTGTTACTGGTTGGCTGCTTATTGAATCTATAGCTCTCAATGCCTCTTTTTCTAAATTGTCTGCGTAGACTGAAGGAATCCAGATAAGGACCAGAACCAAAGCCTCACTTCACTAAGCCCAGTGGCAGAATGACCAGTTGCCCTTACAGTATGGGAATCTCTCCCTGTGTCTTGAGATGGTGCTGAGATGGTCATGTCTTTGAGTGGCGCTGAGCGTGGTCCTCGCTAGGCACCATGCTGGATTTGAAGGGAAATGCTGCATTACTCATCAGTCTGCTGCTTTACCCTCCTCATATAGAACATGCTTATAACATGGCGAGGAAATCAGTTTACTTCCAGAGCGGTCAGTGTGGTTTCTTTCTCTGTTTCCTTGTAGAACATGATCTTAAATTATTATGAATACAAATTCTAGCTGTATTGTTATTCTTCCCTGCAGTCCTGATGGCCTATTTGCACATGCTGAAGTAAGTGTGGAATGAAGCAGGCAAAGTGAGCCAATCCTTCAGAGGCTTGTCTGATGCAAAAATATTCACCTTGTAGAATGCCCAGTGACCATTTATAGAACTGTGACATATGCAGTTAGGTTATTCTGCTGGCCTGTGAAGCCTCTAATTCAATTTTTTAGTCACACATACATAAACAAAGGTTTCTGTTTTCAAAATGCTCATCTATTGAAGTCTCAGGTGTTACAGGAAATTGCCATGCACTCTCTTGCTTCAGTTTTCTTGCTTTGGTGTCAATCTGCATGTAAAATAAGGTGAAATCTTAATATCGTGAAGACATGAACACAGTTCTTGGGCTTGACAGCAGGGAGAAGCTAGTTAGCTGGTGTATGTTGCTCATGCTTCATATTTTAGCTAACACCGTTGGAATAAAACTCTTAAGAGTGTATTCCCCCTTCGATGCACATCTCTAATTCCTTCTAAGTTACACTGAAAGTACATGGTAGAATAAACTATCTAGTGTAAACACTGCATACCCCATGCTGATGGCTTATGCAGCTCCTGGTTATTTGCACAATGGGTTTTTGCCATGTTCCACACAGAGATGGTGTAAGGAGAAAGAAAAGAATGTGTTCTCCCTTTAATTTTTTTTACCTGACAAAATTCTAGTCATAAAAATACCGTGGGGATGCCCTCTCTGGGCAGTAATTTTGCTTAGTGCTGTGATTTATTGTGGCTGTGAAAGTACTACAGCATGTATAAGTAAATTTAAATACACATTTTCAAGATCTTATTACAAAGACCAAGAATAATCGCTATCTGCTTTTACTGCTAGTGACTGCTAATTCAAGCCTTGCACTGCCCCATTTGTTGAATTATTACTGTACACGTAGTGTAATCATACATTGTTGTAAAAGGGGGAACCCTTCATAAAAGGTGTCAAGTATTGTGAAGTATATGTAATATATATTACAATCATGATGTTAAATACATTAAACAGCTGAGTGTCAAAATAATCTATCTTTACAGGGAAACACAGTACAAACTTTGTTAGCCGATACGATCCCAGGTTTAACAGCTGGATACAACTTCCACCCATGCAAGAGAGGTAAAAACCTGCTATGTGTTTTTCAATTTCTGTTTTCTCATCCTAGGAGCAGCTGAGGTTTGGCTTAGTTCTGGGAGTAAGGAGGCTTATAAGAAGCATTGAAAACACAGATAAGGCTGCACCATGCAGTTATGTCCCATTTGTCTCCTAATTTTTAAAACTTTCCAAATTCAGAACTCCAGATGCCAAGTCCTGCAGTGCTAACTCATGCAAAATAGCCATGGACTGTATGCAATTACTGGTTGCCTGAGTACGGTCTGAAGGATTTTCCTGAAGTCTCCATAGTGTCCTGTCATATTCCCTGACTGAAGTGTCATGATGAGTTTGCAGTAAACAAGCAGTAATTATAGCCAGATATCTTAGAGGGAACTGAAACCTTCACATGTTGACTCCATCCTGTTTCACCACACCAGCTATGAAAAGCTCTCCTGAACATGTCTCCACTTGTCAGAGGACTCTTTATCCTAGGTAGTCTTTGAGTGAAGTTGCTGTCAGTAAATGCATATTAGAGTAGGTCATATTTTAATCTTGCTGTGTGCCAAAGAGCAAAGGTGGATGTGGACTTGAGCAAATGATTTGTAAAGATGGTGTAAACTTACCTGTGGATCCCAAATCCTCCCCTGACAGGAAAAAAATCCCATAAACCTGGACAGAACTGTGTGTGTTTGGTAAGAAGAATCTCAAAGGCAGAAGGTCCAAAGTTGCAATGTTATTTGAAGAAATATTCAGTGTCTGTCATTCACTTCAGCACCCATCTTCTCATGGATCCCATGTACAAAAGATCTCACAGTGTCTCACTCAAATATTTTATTTATTCCATGTCAGTATTACAGTTCTTTTTTTTGTTGATTGTCTACACTATTCAGGTGTCTGGAAGTCATAAATATATTGAATTCAGTGCAGCCTTCTGATTCAGGGTGTGTCTTATGAGATGCTTGGAAATATGGCTGTCTTTTCAAATTTCCAGGGGTAAAATGTCAGTCTGTAGAATTTTTGAGGGACCTTTGATTAAGATTCAGTTTGATTGACCCAAGTCCCTGCTTTGGCAGCACCTCGCCTTCTCCCTCATTCCCACCACCACTGTGGGATAACCTTCATAGCTGTGATTGTTTACTTTAAGGCAGAGGGACACCTTCCCCTCTGGTTCAGCTTCCTAGAGTGAGTCACCGCCAGTTTAAGTGTTGGCGTGGGGGAGACAGGAGGTGAGCATCAGATTGGGCATCACCTCCCAATTGCTGAGGTGGGAGACTGACTAGGAGACCAACTGGTGTTTGTATGGAGCCTGGGTCTCTTCCATAGAGCCTAACCTGAGTCCTAATTAGCCCTCTGGATATCTCCAAGGCAAATTCCTGACGGGCATTGCCAGCTGGCTGAGCAGTGTGGTTTATTTGGCTGTCAAACTGCAGAAAGCAGAAGTAGGCAGCTGAGGGTTGGAGAAAGGAGGCAGGAGGAATGTTTCCACCTCCACACTGGGCAGTTGTGTTTCCTTGGAAAACCGTGCCGCAGGTCACTGGCTTTGTGCTCTGGTGGAAGCTGCTGCCTTTGGCCAAGAGGCCAAAACTCAGCTGTGCCCCACGCTCCGGCCCCTAATAAACTGTAATGTATGAACACCACAGCTCTTTGCAGAGGGACTGAAATACAATGGTCCACTCATACATAGTTTCTTCTGCAAGGGGCTTTGCTATGACAACATTAATTGTCACCTCTTTTGTTCAGGATAGCTCACAGGCTTGCTCGTTATTTTTCTTCTAAGCATTAGGGCTGTTCTTGGAAAAAGGAGACTTTACATTCCCTTTCTAAAATGTTTTTGATGGCTTGTTTGCTCAGTCCTAATGACTTCCTCAGAGTTGTTGCAGCTTTCATAGGTATGGACTGGCCCAGTTTGTAGAAGAGCCTACAAATAAGAGAGAGCCTTTATGCAGTTTTCTTTCCCAGCTCATTTAGTGAGATAAAGTTCCTATTAAAGTCAACAGGCTATTTTCCCCCTGCTAGGAGTACAGGGTCATGCCCTGTCTCTGCTGGTATAATGCAGGCACCATTGACAAGACATACTGTTAGATGGGTTTTTCTGAGTCATTATGGTCCATCAAGTCAAAACCTGTTTAGGAATTTTAGTCTGAGAATAATTGGCTGGATAGACTATAATAGCTCCTTTGAAATGACTGCCAGGTAAATATAGGACTCGTTCACAGGCAGTATATTCTCAAGTCAAAAATCTGTATGAAATATTTGATAAGTAAACTTTTATCTCACATGCCAAAATCCATATCTGATTGATTTTACTATGTGAGCTATAAAGAAAAGTCTAATCCCATTATGGATCCAATGTCGCCAGCATATTTTCTTTAAAGCCAAGTTTGGTTTCTTTTCATTTGAAGAACATCTCAAATACAGATGCTTTTGAAAAGTATGTACTATTTTCAGGAGTTTGTTGTTTAGAGAACCAGCAAGTTACTCATAAGCTTTGGAAATACACATCTGCCTGATGATGCCATAACAACAGGCAGGTTTTTGGAGAACAGTTCAGTAGGACTATCTATGATGGCTGCTGAAGGAGCAGTCTTTGTAGCATTTGTATCTGAACTCCTGGTGCGAGCCTCAGCTGGATACCTCAGTCAGAACTGTTGCACCTTCCCGCTCAGCACAGAGCTCTTCAAGGTGTGGGGAGCAAAACAGCATTTAAAACAACTTGCTGTTTCTTGTATTCTGATTTAAAATTCTTTGTTTGAAGACCAGCAAAAAGCACGGCATTGTACCAGGTTCTGAAGAAGCACATGTGGAAGTGGGAAGTGAGCAGGTCATCAGTGGCTGAGTGAGGCTGAGGCTGAGTGAGCTGAGAAAAGGCACAGAAAAAGACATAAAAAAAATTCAGATTTTATTTTTCTCTTTGATTTTGATAATACTAATGTCAACAATTATTAAGATTATCTATTTTTAAAAAAGCAAAGCATGCACTCTATAAATTACTCTGAAATCAGGTCCAAATATTGCAGCAATCAGTAACAGCATTGGTAAGTTTAGACCTCAGACTGGTAGTTCTGTTTGGTGTTTCAGGTCATAAATTCATCATGCATGAAAATCATAAGGAAAATCTTCCCTTTTATATGTGTACACTTGAAAGAAGAAGTTGGTTGGATTGATAGCTGGGTGAAGGGGCGTGAAGGAAAAGCATTTAGGAGACCAGTGAACATCAAGTACTTTCAAGTCCTGAAGAAAATCACAAAATAATTGTCTTGTCCTTATTCAGATCCAGAGGTACTTTCTAGTTAACTGATTAGAAGGGATAGTGTCTTCTCAGTATTGAGGGGAAAGTTGTCATGCAAAGATTGCAGTATTATGGTTTAATCTGATTCATATTTTACAGCAGTTTAAAAGTCATCACTTGACAGCATGCCTTTGCACACTGTAACAGCATGCCCCTACACACTGTATCACTGAAAACTAAAAAAAAAACCCAAAAAGCTTAAAATATTTGCAACAGAAGCTACCGAGTGAATGTTCACATCCAAGCAGAGGAGTGAAGTATGCTGATGCTTTCATTTTTGCTCCTTATAGTGACACTGTGTGGATGAAACCAGGAGTACACATACAGAATATCATCAGTGAAATCCTAGTTGAGAGAATAATGCATGCAAGCTGTGTCTACCTCTGTTTATTAAACCTGGGGAAAAAAAAAAAAAAAGGAGGCAAAGCATGCCGAGAGCAGTTTGTTAATGGGTTGACCAGAGAAGGTGCACAAGGACAGACCAGTGGATGTGGGAGCAGTAACAACAGGCACCCTCCGGTTTTGTGCCTGGTGGTGGCTGGACACAGGAGGGTTGAAAACTGTACCTGCCTATGCAGGCTCTCTCATGTCTAATAGCAGGTGGCTTCTGCAGCTTTTACTACTTTGGGCTGTGTTGCCTCAGACCCATCACATCATCTCAGAGAGCCTATACACACTTGATTGCCTGTAACACCTATAGCCTCTAAAATTAGAGTGAAAGCAGTCAGCAGGGGTTTTTTTAGGCAGACATGGGTACATGTACAATGTAATCAAATTATCTTTGTTTCCATAGAATATCAGGCTAAAAACATAGATGCACAATTTGCTGTCCGACCATGCAGGGCAAAATGTGCCATCAGCTCCTATCTGCCCACTGACAGATAAATTAAATGGTCTTTTTAAATTCATCAGTTGATCTGGAGACACTTGCCAGTATTCCTGTCCTCCTCTTTCCATGGTTTTTTCAGAATTATTCCCTGTGGTGGAGTTTCCAGCCCCACTCTGAAAGGGGGAGTCCCACACCATCAAGTTGCCCATGTGCAGGCAGGGTGAAAGCAAAGAGGTGAGCAGGAGGTGTTCAGTGACCCTGGCTGGTGAGGAGCCCTGTCAGGTGTGCACTAAATCCAAAAAGCAAGGTCAGAAACCAGCAGTGATGCATCAAATCTGTTCCCTGAATGCCCAGCCAGCCCTGCTGTTTCCATGGCTGTATCTCTTGCTGTCTGCCTTATTTCTCTTCCAACCTATAAACCACCAGCCAGTCTCAGACACTTTTAATTAAGAGGGAAGTTTCTCAAAAATGTTAAAGGGTGCTACATATTTTGTGAAAACAGGTAGCTGTGCAAAAGAGCAAGTTCTTACCCCTGCTTTCCCTGAAAGAAATGCTCCTGAACACGCCTGGCTAGATGTCAGGTAAGGGACAGAGCTCACCAGACTTTGCTAGCTCACCTGGTCAGGGGGTGGCTCTCGAGAAGCCTGGGAAGGAGTTGCGTGCACCAAAGCTGTTCACTGAGGATGCTGTGTGTACCACTGCTCATCCAAATGCTTTGCAGGGTCTGCAGGTTCAAGTCCTTGATGGTGCAGGTGACCATCAGGGCCCCAAGATTTAGTGCATGATTCAGAAGTGAAATATGCAGCTGCTCCCAGATTCAAATTAAGGCATCTGGGCAGGAACCAGAGTGCATTGAATCAGCCACAGAGCGGGGTTTGGCAAGCTACAGCCACACTTCAGAGTGCCTGCTTTGCAGGAGCTGTCAGAGCTACACTTTGCTGTGCCTGGCCTGCCTGATCATTTCTGTGCTCCCATGTCATTCTGGTTTCACTCGGGAGAAAATTTTATGCTGGGGACTGACGACACTTTTCATTCAATATATTGTGTAGCTCTTCATCCTAGCCCAGCTGTGCTCTTTTGCAATATTCTTTCTCATGTAACTGCAGCTTGAAATTAAAGGTCTCTACTCTAGCAAACCTTCCTGCTGCTAAATGATCCAGGGAGCTTTCCCTGAGAGTGGATGACACCAACCAAGGTCTCCCAAAATCATCTACTGCTCAATTTTTACTTCAGCAACAAACACTTACCATTAATTTTGGAGGCAGGAGGAAGACGAACTAATATAAACCAAACAGTCCTGGCCAGAAAACTTAATTCCTTTCTTACACACCTGAGTTGCATGTAAATGCAGACAGGTGGGTAAAACTTTTCTCAGGGTTGGTTGGATGGAGACACCTCATTTGAGTTAAAGGGTGGAAATGTTGTGGGCAGCATAAGGAAAGTTGTTCTATTTGTGGTACTGCAGAAGGAAGAAAAAAATGATAATTGAAGAAAAATTTTGATGATGTGGTTCTCTTAGTAAATTGGGAACAATGACCCTTGAAGGACCATAAGGAAAGTGAATGTCAAGATAATTTATTATTGTTACATTATCTACCTCATTTTTCACTTTGTCTTACTGAGTTGTTATATCCCTTACAAGGTAATGCCCCATACATTAATGAGCACCTTTTTTTCTTTCACAAGTGTGAAAAAGCAACAAACTGCTTTGAAAAGGGGTATTTTCTGGAAGTTTTATGTGTGCCTAATTATTTTGGCACAAAAAATGAAGTATTTTTTGATGTGGAGTATTGTGTATTTGATTAGCAAAGCAGCCACCGTCTGTAGGATAGCAGTAAACATGTGAAGCTCCTGGACACTTCTCTCTGACATAGCATTTGAAGGAGCAGCTCTCTTTGTTCAGGGAGTCAACTGAAGAGGGAAAATAAATGTTTGACATGGCTAATTGATTTATTATTGGATTGTTTTGTTCTGTTCTGCCCTGTCCTCCAGGAGAGCCAGTTTCTACGCCTGCCGCCTTGACAAGAACTTGTATGTCATCGGTGGAAGAAACGAAACTGGTTACTTGTCCAGCGTTGAGTGCTACAACCTGGAGACAAACGAGTGGCGTTACGTGTCTTCCTTACCACAACCCCTGGCAGCCCATGCAGGAGCTGTTCACAATGGCAAGATATATATTTCAGGCCAGTGTCTTGAATAATTCCTGCTTGTATGACAAGGAAACTGATCCAAAACCACCATTAAAAAAAAAAAAAACAAAACAAAAAAAACAACAACCCACAAAAATGCAGAACTCCAAAACCAGAGAGCTAAATTCCTGCTGCAGCACAATATCTTTATTTATATAAATTAAATGTTGTGTATTTACATTGCAGGAGGTGTTCACAATGGAGAATATGTTCCCTGGCTGTACTGCTATGACCCTGTGATGGACGTCTGGGCCCGAAAACAGGACATGAACACAAAACGAGCAATCCACACTCTGGCTGTAATGAATGATCGACTGTATGCAATTGGAGGAAACCATTTGAAAGGTCAAATTTTTAATAGCAAAAAAGTCTCTCGGTGTCCCACATCTCTGATAAAGAATATTTTTGTTAGACAGTCACTGTTAAATACATTTAAAGCCAAGCAACACGATTTAACAGGACACTTGAGCCAGCAATTTTAAAAACATTTTATGCAAATTATTTTAAAATTATAACAGTACATTAAATATATGAGTAATGAATGCTTTAGATAATAAAAATGGGAGCTACCATTACTCAAAGGCATGGACAATTTGTCATTACCAAGAATTCAATGAAACAAACAGATTATTCTTTGACCCGAAAGCACCAGCAATATTTTCCTCTGCAAATCATTTTCCAAAATGTGCAGTTAAAGAGAGCTTTCTTCAGCGCAACACACAAAAACAAGCTCCTGATTTAATGAAGAGAGAAAAAAAGCAAACTTCAGCCATTAAATATTAGGACTAGGCTCTTTAAATCCCTTTTTAGTATTAAATGTGGCTTCTTATAATTCTTTTTACAGGTCTCTTGTTTTCATCTTTTGAAAAGGTCTCATATTAAAACAACTATTGCTTAGACATCTGGCTTTTTATCTTAATACCTGTATGTCATTGTTGCTAAAGATGCTTCTTAATCCAGCCATTTAGACAAAAAGCACACCTCCTGCTCCTTTGTCCTGTGATAATATTTGATAGTTTATATTCACTTTTTTTCTTCTTTTTCCTTTAATGTTTAAAACAACAAAAAAAAACAACTCCCAACAACAAAAGAGAAAATCATAATATAGAAGAAAAAGTAAAAAAAATGTGTTAACTTCCAGTAAGACCAGGTAATGTCTGACTCTGGTCCCCAGGTCCCCATGACACTGTAAAGCCACATGCTGCTTTTGCAGATCTAAGTGTCTGTGGAGCATGCAGGGCCAAAGTCTCAGATGTAAATTTTCCCTGATAAATAGCGCTGGTGCATAAACCCCTGCAGGCAGGTTCAGTGCTGCTGTGCCTCTTCTCCCCACCCCCAGCTGGGATGGGTGTTCACGGACTGGACATTGTAAGGTGAAGAGGGAAAAAGCTGCTTGCACATGACCACCTGTGAATTTGGTAGGTTTCAGTGCTTTGCAGTGTTGGATTTTCCTCCTACAAAAGTAGGAGGAAACAACTCTCCTCAACCAAACTTTCACAACTCTCCTCAAGCTAAAGCACATGCTTTGGTTTGCAGAGGCTTGAATTGCTTCTATCCAGCCACCTGCTTTTCTTTTTTTCCACACAGTCTCACCTACTTCTAATAAGCCTTGTAGTTTTGCCTCTACAACTGTTGTCCTGGGTGCCTTTGTTATGCTTGAACTGCTCACTGTTGTGAGAAGCATTTAGCATCCAGGCTTCTGGAAAGATGTAGCTGTCTGGTAAAATGACGTTTTGGGAAAAAAAAATAAAATTGTTTCTCCTATAAAGTGAAACAAACAGAAGATCTGCAAGAACAGGAAGGAGGGAGGGGACTGAAGTGTGGATGAAATGTTAGAAATTCTCCACTGGCAGGGAATAGCAGGGCTCAACTGCAAAGCCCTCCATTGTGAAGCTGAACTGTGTAGCAGTGTTAGCTGTGCATTTACCACATCACACCTAGTCGTGTGCATACTGCAGTTGGTTACAGAGCTTTTGACTGGTTCTGGGTACACAGCAGTGGCCCTTTTATGGCCCTTTGAAAACTTTAAAGCAGCAAATAATTATTTCATATTATTATTAATTATTTTATATTATTTCCTACTCATTCCAGAAATAAATAATTGATAATTGAGCAAGCAGCTCCCTTGTGAAATGCCAATATCACCAAATACTCTTTTTACAGAAAATCTTACTTCTCTTGGCTGTCACACTTTGAAGAGAAGACAGCAGGGTTAAGAAAAGCACTTCAGCATATTAAGAAAGCCATAGTTTTACTGCAGTGGTCTGGTAAAGAAGGTAGTTTGAAATAGGGATTGCCTAAATATTAGAGCAGGAACTGTGACTCCTGTGTTCATTGTCTGTGATCATCTCACTTGATTCATATTAACTGATACAGCTTGAGAATCTTGAGCTGAGGCCCCTCTGCCCTTTGGTGATCAAATAGCAGCAGTTGTTTGGAGAATTTTTTGGCCTACCAGGGAAAGATGGGACCACCATTTTTGTGGTTACATTATTTTGTTGCCTTAAAGACTTTACCCTACCTGTGTGCTGTAAGGTACACCTTCTACCAGCTGGAAAACTGAAACTGGTCCTGCACATCATGTCCATCATGCTAAGCACTTTGTCCCTCTAGAACCAAGTGGCATCAGTTGTCTGAGCTCTCTCTGCACTTGTTAGACATTGGTTTCTGAGCAAAATTCAATCTGTTCAATTTTTAATAGATTGGATTTGCCAGATTTTGAGAAAGACTACCAGGACAGTCTTTTCCTACGTGTTCAAATTTGTATTAGCACTGATAGACGAGGAAGAATTTCATTTGAATCTGCGTGTGTCACTGATAAGTTATTAGTGAATGTTTCCTGATGTGCTCAAGTTTTATATGGACTCATGATTTGTAGAAGACTGTTGAACTAATGGTAAAAACCTTCAACAGATTTATTTGAACTGAAATAGCAAAGCATTAATGTTACAGAAGTTGGCTAAAATGTATATGAAAATATTTTCTATAAAATTGTTTAACAATTATAAGTGTAATATATAATTGTAACTGTAATTTAATAAATATAACAGTAAAGTAAGAAAACAACATGTCGTGCCATAATAGGTGTTCTCTTTTCTTAATGCACTCATCCAGGCTTCTCTCACCTTGATGTGATGCTTGTGGAATGCTACGATCCAAAAGGTGACCAGTGGAATATCCTCCAGACTCCTATTCTGGAGGGTCGCAGTGGCCCTGGCTGTGCAGTCCTTGATGACAGTATTTACCTTGTAGGAGGCTACAGCTGGAGCATGGTGTGTACCTGCTTTCTACAGTCACCTTTCTATTCCTTCTGAGCTCTTGTGGCCAGTTTATTTAGTATACAGATGGGATGGAGAGGAGGGGA